>CM040242.1:192444417-192506822 GCA_022545495.1 Chrysanthemum lavandulifolium
GATAATGATTGTTGAATAGAAGCCACACAAGTACAAAATGTATCAAATCCATCCAACCTTACACCCATCTCCTTTGGATATCTCTAAGTTCACTCACAAATTCATTAGAACAATTAAAACCAAACCAATCTGCGAAATTCAACTGTTCCTCATTTGTTAATGATGCAAATGCAATTTCACTTGCCATAGCGACAAATGAAAAGGGTTTTACTGAACACAAACACGAAGAAGGGGATAGACTACAAGGAAGCTAATAATGAGAAAAGTTTACTTGATAGGAATCAAGCAAAGAAACCTAAGCGAGGTGGACTACTAACTAGCTATTCTATTCCCGCGGCGCCTAAAAACTTGATAACGCTACACGTCGTTCGGGGTCAAGGAAACTTCCTTTTCTTCGAGCAAGTTTTATAACACCCTAGCGATGAACCTAATCGTTGTAGTGTAGTAATTAGGGTAAGCCACGGGTATTGATATCGTTCTCTAGGGAATAGGAATGCTAGTGAGAAGTTACTACGCTAAGGTTGAGGTTGAGGAAGATTATTTTTGTATTTTTATATTTTTAGAAATGGAAAAGGTACGAATCTCGGGTATTGGATTTGGGGTTGGTATTGCTACCGATTACTCTACTATTATCTAATTATCTAAGCTAAGGTTGTGATAGTCTATGTCTAATTTGATGTGTACTGTATGATAGTTTAAAGATGTGTTTACTTAGGTTTTACTACTCCTTAATTATCTCCTATTGATGGTTGATTTGTCACGTCCTTATTCCTAGTTGCGTTGTGATTCTAAGGCTATAGGGCGGCTTATTTCCTAACTCTTTGAAATTACCAAAGGGTCTTGTTTACAAATCCTCTAGTGATTTATAGGCGCCTACTCTACGGTTGACCTTGAATACTTTATCCTACAATTACCTAGATAATTATATTCTAAAGTTCACAAAGAAATGTCAAGCATTAAGTACACAACGAATAATCTAGCGCACTCTAGATCATTAGTCAACTAAGATAAGTATCAACCAATCAATATTCAATAATTAAGTTTCATATTCCTAGCAAACACACAAATAAATTAGCCGGACATGGAGAACATGCAAGCATACACACAAATAATCAAAGACATAATTAAATTAATGAAGTAAATACTTATCTTGATGTATAATAGGGTTTAGAACCCTAAAATCTTGCACAAGAAAGCCTTGGTTCGGTTTAGGTTTTACTCCAAAAGACTACACTACAAAAGCGAAAAATTCGGATTCTATATATAAGATTACATCTGCGGCGGCGTCACCTTATGTTTAATGTGGCGCCGTCGTGTCGCCGCATTAGGGTTTCGTCTTGGCCACGTAAACCTTTCGGCGGCGTCACCTTATGACCGTGACGTCCGTCCCTTGACTCTGACGCCCGTCTTGGTCGCATCTAGGCCGTCTGAGTAGTGATGGCCTATTCCTTTAGAACTGACGTCGTCCCTTGAAAACATGCAATTTAAGCCTCGAGCCGTCATAAAATGCCTTACCGGCGGCGTCGCGGATATCTTGATGGCGCGTCGCCTTATGTTTCAATGACTTTAAGTGTCTTGATTTTGACTTTGGCCATTTTCTTCAGTATATTCGCGCTTTTCGTCCAAATAAGCATCATTCCAACATTTTGCCTTCAAGAGACCTAAAAGTGAAAAGGAACGATATTAAGCAATAACGGATACAAAAGTGATCGAATAAGGGCTTAAATGACCCCTCAAAAGGTACCTTTTAAAACCTTATCAACTAATCGGACAATGCCCACTAGAAAATGGATGCCTCTTGGTAGAACTATTCCTTAAGAAGTGAGCACACTTTGAATAGGGCTATCTGAACACTAGTATTGCATCTATTCATAATGATTCCGTTGCCTTAATTTCGATATGAATGCTTCTATTTACGATGTGGGTGTTCCAACCATTGTTACTAACCAAATGGAACCCGTCCTTGCATGGGGATCCCAATTATCCGATTATCCATTGTTATGCGTGTTCAACTGCAGATCGTTCAAATCGTTTTGTGGTACGGACTCAGTTGTTCCAAGCATATGATTGGCGATCGGTCACGGCTCATGAACCGTGAGCAAATTCATCGAGACGATTAGATTCGGTAATGATCATTTCGGTGAAATTATGGGTTATGGTGATTATGTTGTTGGTGATAGTATTATCTCTAGAGTATACTATGTGGAAGGTCTTGGTCATAATCTGTTCTCTATTGGTCAATTACGTGATTACGATCTAGAAGTAGCCTTGAAAACATACTTGTTTTGTTAGAGAACTTGATGGTAAGGAACTGTTAAGAGGAACTCGTGGTTCAAATCTTTACACCATCTCTATCGATGATATGATGAAGTCTTTTCCAATCGCTTGTTGTCAAAGGCTTGAAAACAAAGTCATGGTTATGGCATCGTCGTCTCAATCACTTGAACTTGGCACCATCAATGATCTCTCGAAAAGGACTTAGTTGTAGGTTTACCTAGACTAAAGTATGAAAAGGATCATCTTTGTTCAGCATGCCAATTGGGAAAAAGCAAAAAGTATGCCCATAAACCCAAACCTACAAACTCAATTACTGAAGTTCTTCATACCCTTCATATGGATTTATGTGGACCAATGAGAGTGCAGAATATCTTTGGGAAGAAATATGTGTTAGTTGTGGTTGATGATTACTCTAGATTCACCTGGGTCAAGTTCTTAAGGACAAAGGATGAAACTCCTGATATCATCATCAAACTCATCAAACATTGCGAGTTCGACTTAACAAAACCGTCGAATTATCCGAGCAGACAATGGTACCGAGTTTGTTAACAAACAACTTAGTGAATTTTATGAAAGCATTGGAATCGACCATCAAAGAAGTGTTCCACGAACTCCTCAGCGAGCGGTGTAGTTGAAAGGAAATCGAACTCTTATGGAAGCCGCTAGAACAATGTTGATTTACTCAAAGGTTCCAATGTTTCTGCGGGTTGAAGCTATTGCCACCGCATGCTACACACAAAATCGTTCCACGATTCACACTGTTCATGGAAAAACTCCATATGAACCGGTCCACAATGAAAACCTAATCTCTCTTCCTTCGTGTGTTTGGTGCATTGTGTTATCCAACTAATGAGGGTCAAGACTTAGGTGGCGAGAGCTAAAGCGGACATTGGAGTTTTGTAGGGTATGCACCAAACAAAAGGGATACGAATCTCAACAAAAGAACCCGAAATATCATGGAAACAATTCACGTTACATTTGATGGTGACGGTCAAGCGGCTCTGGACAATCGATTCGAACCCGCTTCAAAAGCAGTCCCATTGGTTCATCCCTTGTTCCAAACTCTTCTCAAGAAACTCCATATGTACCTCCATCGAAGATGATTTAAAGAAATTGTTTGATCCTATGTTTGATGAATAGTATGAGCGAAGTGCTAATGAGCCGACGACTCCTCGGCAGAGGCTGCTCATATTCACATGATTGAAGTCAATCCTTGACCTCAATATCATTTAGTCAAGAAGCGCTGCTTCTTGATCCTTGATCTCATCAACAAATCATCATTCTTCAAATGTACATCATGGAGCTATTTGAGCATCAATGATGAAGTTAATCCCTGCTACTCACGAAGATGCTCCATTTGAAAACATATTTGCTCCGAATCTTCATCGAACCATCTTCTTGGGAGACATCGACTCTTGCTACTTGATCCCTCAACAACTACCACATGAACACCTCGGAAAATGGACTCACGATCATCCATTAGAAAACATCATTGGAAATCCCTCTGCGTCCGGTATCCACGGAAACAACTTGCAACCGATGCCTTATGGTGCTTCTTCACTCCGTACTCTCTGATCAAACAAAAGATGTTAAAACCGCCATGAATGAAGATAGGCGGTTCAATGCCATGCAAGATGAAATTCATGAGTTTGATCGACTTGATGTATGGGAGTTAGTACACGCTCAGGCGTCGTGCTATGATTATTGCTCTTAAATGGATCTTCAAAGTGAAACTTGATGAGCATGGTGATGTGTTGAAGAACAAGGCTCGATTAGTTGCTAAAGGATACCGTTAAGAGGAGGTATTGACTTTGAAGAATCTTTTGCTCTGTTGCTCGAATCGAGGCAATCGAATCTTTTGGCTAATCTTTCTAGTAAGAACATGGTGGTCTATCGGATGGATGTAAAGGCGGCATTTACGAGCGGAGATCTTAAAGTCGCCTCGTCGATGACCGGAAGGATTTGTGAATCAAGAGCATCCTACTCACGTTTATCGTTTGAAGAAGGCTCTTTACGGTTTAAAGCAAGCTCCAGGGTGATTGGCTCCCAAGCGGTCGGTCTTTTATCACACAAGTCAACCACTTGTGAATGGTCGGCCGTAATAAAAGCGGACGACTTGAGAGCGCAATGCAATTAAGTCCGAGGAGAGTTAAGTGTTTCCCAGTCGTTAAGTCCCAACGAGTGCGCGATTGAATAACCAAGCGTATAGTGATCGGGTGATATTGAGCAGGAAAAGGTTTGTGGATTTTGAATAATTATACCTAAAGAAAAAGTTTGTAAATTACAGGGCTTAAATGCAAATTAAAGAAAATTAAAAAGCTAAATTATATTAAATAAACGCTATCACTATTTTTAAATTTTTTATTTTCTTGATTTTTCTTTTATAAATATAAATTAAAAACTAATTTTAACTTTTAAAACTAAATTAAAATACTAAAAATTATGAAAATAAAGAGGAAAATTGTGAAACTATTTTTCAAAATCTAAAATAACTAAAGAGAATTTTCAAAACTAATTTTGTATTTTTACTGATTATTTTCTATTTTCTTTGAATTAAAAGCATTTAAAACTAATTAAATTGCTAAAATTACTATTTAAACTAGGAAAATCTAGAAAAATTATTTTTTGCTTTTTATATTTATCTTAATCTATGAAAATTGAAAACTTATTTTTGAAGCTTTTCCGATTTAATTGCAATAAAGGCTAATTAAAAGTCCTAAAAGCTGCTTTTAAATAAGGAAAAATAGCAAGCAATAATAGAAAAATCGAAAAATTCAGGAAAAGTCTAAAATATTATTCTAAGTCTATGAAAATATAAAACATATACTAGTGTGCAAGATATGGGAGTCAGTAGTGAAGCGCTTATGAATAAGCACTTCAAAATAAGCTAAAAGGCTGCTACTGATGTACCAAATTATCACATCACCTAAGTTTAGCTAAAACTACTTAAAACTAACCCATGTCAAATAGTCTAAACCTCTAAAGTGCCAATTACACTTATTTGACTAGATTGATTTATAAAAATGAAAAGCGACTTTATCTACTACTTTAAGCTAGTGCAACGACTTATCTAATAAGCCAAAGTGAAAACCGAGAATGTAGACCTCAAGAACACCACCGGTGAGCCAATGAACCAAGTTTGAGCCAATTACTAACTAACATGAACAAGTTATGCTAGCTCAGAAGTTCTGTGCACACTCGATGATCACGAGAGTGTGCATGAGGCATTATAACCTAGAAAACAAGTCGGTTAAGTGCTTTTAGGAATATCTAAAAATTCGGCAAAAATAGCGTTTACAAACTCAACCAACTGAAGTTTATAAATCCAAAATTTCAACCACTATGAACTAGAAATGAGTCCATTAAAATCCATAGGTTGGTGAAAAGCGGTTTTATGGTTTTTGACTTTTAGAATGAGCGATGTTGACTTTGGTGAACTTTGATTCTCAAAATGGATTGAAATTGATTTTTATGATGAAAGGAAACTAATTCAAGCTTGCTTTAACTAATATAACACCTAAATGTGAGAGATGGTGAACCCGAATCTCACGAAATGGAAATTAAAAGCGATTAATTGTGATTTTGACTACTAGAGTTCTAAGGTGCAAATAGATGAACCTAAAGACTCTAATAGACCTACTAGGAACACTTGCAATTCAACTTAACCACTTCACTACTCTCTAGCTCGGGTTACTCATTTGTATCGAACACCCATTTAATGGTGATTCACGGTTTGCAAAACCAAACTCAAACCCAAGTGGACTAATCCTTAAACTAAACTCGGATGACTAAGTTAAACCTAGATCAAGCTAACTTATCAACATTTTAACATTAAAACTCAACCGCTTCTCTTATAGAAGGAAGGATGAAATGCGAAAATTGTACTAACTTTAAGGGACTAATAACCAATCAAGCTAACAATCGATTAATGAAATAACTAGATGAAGCACTTGAGAAACACAAAAGCTAACTAGATTCTTGATTCAACTTGTAAAATAGAATTTCAACACTAACCAAAGTCCGCCACTATGGCATGCTCATGAGGTCAATGAAGCAGGACCCAATCTTGCTATCAACCCATATTACATCCAAAATCAATGCTAAACTCCACCAAATGCCAAAACCATATCAATGACCAATCCAATCAACTCTAATTTACTTGCTGTTGACTTTAATTGACCAAGTTCCAAATTTGTTTGAACTTGAGTTATGAGCTTACGAAGCTATGAGTAGCTTAAGTAAGCTTATTGGAACTAGAAATAAGCTAATTGAAGCTTGAATATAAGAGCATGGCCGGTTTTTAACGATGAACATAAAAACATGAAACTTATATAAAACCTTGAATTAATACTTGAAAGCAAATTACAATAACTAAATAGCTTTAGTTCAGTTCAGGAAGACTTAAGATTACAATTTTTGAAACTAATTAAGACAATGGAAATAAGAACGACATACAAGAAATTTAAAACTAAAAAATACACTTCTTCTCTCCCTCTCTTCCTCTATTTATTCACCAAAAGTGCTCCTTCTCTCCTCTGAGCAAATCCCACTCTTTTACGGACCATTGGATCACTTGACTTATTTTGGCCATTGATGAGTTTTGGCGCCAAAATGGTATATTAACGAGGGGATTGAGTGCAAGGAAGGAGAAGCTTTAAATGCTTCTTGTTGGTTTGTGGAGGTGGAGTGATAAGGTTAATGGTGTGAGTGAAGGTGAGGGATGAGTGGGTTTGCGAGAGTGGGTGAAGGAGAAGGCAGGTTTTGGAGGAAACCTTGTGGGCGGGGTTGGACTTGTTTGACCATGTTTGACCGAGGTTCTATTATTAGGGAGGGGTCAAAACAGGGGGTCGAGGGTTTGGTGGGGGTTGATGATACAAGGTTCAAGGTCAGTTGGTTTTAGGATTAGTAAACAAGGACCATTCTTGCAATTCACCAAACTTGAGGGACTAATTACGTCATTTTGCAAAATTTATCATAAGGACCAATTATGACAAGTTTAATTTTCCCAAGGACCATTTTGCAAATTACGAAAGTGCGGGGACCAAACTTGTAAATTCTCAAAACTTTTGAAAATTTTCACCAAAGGACTAATTATGACAACTTATGATTTTAAAAGGACCTTTGGTGACTTTTCTTTTAAAATAAGTGCTCGAGGGGTGATTTTGTCAAGATTTTGAAAGTTGAGGGATGAAAGCGCCAATTATGCAAACTTTGTTCGTTTTCAACTGCTTTTAAACATTTTGCATCGAAACATATAAAATGCAATTTTGAGATATTTTCGATATTTTGATGCATTCGAGTGTTTTTAAATGTTTCTGATTGATTTGACCAAAATGATGAGTATTCACACACTCGTCAAAGGGCATGGTATGATACACTATCAAAGTTTCTTCTATCTACGGATTCACAAAGGAGTAGTTGATCCAACATTGTTCACAAGGAAGTCGAGCAAACATTTAATCCATGTTCAAATTTATGTTGATGATATCATCTTTGCCTCGTCGACCCTAATGAGTGTGACCGTTTTCAAATGAAATGAGTTCAAAATTTCAAATGTCAATGATGGGACAAATGCCATTTTCTTGGGATTACAAATTTCACAAAGTCCGGAGGCATTTTCATTAATCAATCTAAATATGCAACCGAGATCTTAAAGAAATTTGGATTTGATTCAAGTGACCTGTTGACACTCCCATGATTGATCGAACCAAACTAGATGAGGACCTCTCGGGGATCATGGTAGACCAAACAAAATATCGTAGTATGATTGGATCACACGATGTACCTCACAACTAGTAGACCGGACATATTGTTCATTTGTTTGCATGTGCTAGATACCGAGCTAAGCCTACTAAAAAGCACCTTGAAAGCGGTTAAGCGGGTCTTCGGTATCTCGAGGAACCATCAATATGGGACTTTGGTACCGAAAGACACCGTATATCACTAACGACACATGCGGATCTGCGGATCATGCGGTGTCAAGATACTCGTCGAAATACGTCCGGGCGCTAAGTTTTTGGGTGATAAGCTTGTGTGGTCTTGAAAAGCAAATGAGTACTTCTATTTCCTCTCTGATTTGAATACATAGCCATGTCATATTGTTGTGCTCAAATCTTATGGATGAGATCTCGATTGTCGACTATGGCTTTGAATTCAACAAAATCCCTACATCTTGTGATAATAAAGTGCTATTGCTCTCTCATGCAACAACGTTCAACACTTTCGAGCAAAGCATATCGACATTCGACATCATTTCATCGGGGAACAAGTGGAAAAAGGTGTGGTGGAACTCTATTTTGTGAGGTCTCGAATATCGGTTAGTAGACATCTTCACCAAAGCTCTTCCAAGAGAGCGTTTTGAGTTCATACTTCCACGACTAGGCTTGAAAAGCCTTCAACCGAAACACTCAAGCGTCTTCGGGAGGAAGGCGAGGAGTAAAGGTCTATCTTCATCTATCTCTTGTATATATCTATTCGAAAACAAAATACAAAATTATAAAACCCTCAAAATCAAAGCAGAAAAATATAAAACCTTCAAAATCCATAAAAATCGAAAAATCTTCAAAAATATTGTCAATTTGTTATGTTTTTTCTCGGTTCGGCAATATCTACGGTTTTGTCTTTGTCATTCAAAGAATGACACGGGACTTTAGATGTTGTTCGAATTTTTAAATATATATATATATATATATATATATATATATATATATATATATATATATATATATATATATATATATATATATATATATTTTTTTTTTTTTTGGGAGAAAGAGAAACAATGGTTTATTGTCATGTCGAGCGATAACCGCTTTTTAAAGAAAGAACGAGCCATACTTTATCATGTTTTCAAAATTCCATGCTACGATTCTATAAACATTTATCTGCTTTGAAAACTAAGCGCTTTGAAAAAATAACTGGGACTCTATTTTGATAATCATCTAGATTTATTTGTCAAAATATCTATCTCCGATCAACAACCTATGTCATTGATTGAGGGAGAATGATTTCAATTAAATTAAAAGTTATTTGTCATTCAATTGTTTTCAAAGATATTCATGCATGTTTTATCAATGGGTTTAAAGTTTTAAAATCCGATCCTTATCGATTAAAAGCGCTTTCATAATCAAGTCAAAATTCTCCTCAAAAGCTTTCAAAATCAATTTAAATCTATAAGAGATCACAAATATCAAATGATTTGATAATTGTGATCGGGAGAATATTGATTTAAATTGAATTTAAAGCGATAATTGGTAAATGGTTTTATAAGGATGTACAAGCTTTCCTTCCGCATGTGACAAACGATTTCAAATTTTCCATGCACATGTTGAGGGGAGCATCTATCTTAAACCTATGATTTGAAGCGTGATTACTTATCTCAATGTGCGGGTTCCTCAGTATGTGCAAAACTCTTTTCAAATCTCGGGGCACATATTGAGGGGAGCAAAATTATGAAAATCTCATCCTTCCCAAAATGCTTTATCTACTTGATTTGATCGGGAAGTGAGGTCGATATCTTTTAGAAAATGGTAATCAAAGAAGTTAATTCTTCCTCTTGCCTCCATGTGCAAAACGATTTCAAAAATTTGATGCACATGTTGAGGGGAGCACTTGTTCTAAAAATATCAAAAACAATTCGGTACAAAATGTCTTGATAATATATCACAAGTATCGGATTGATTTTCAAATGGTTTTCAATTGGTTCAAATGGCATATGAACAATACCAAATAGACCGACCAAATTTACTTTATATGCGGTGATATAAGGATGATAAGGTTAGGTATTTGTTCCATGATCCACGAGCGGAGGGATCTACCGTGCACTATCCTCTAGTTAGGGTAGAGTTCTTAGGTATGATGATAAAGGAGAAAAATGAGACATGGGAAGAGTGCGGATTGAGGCGAGCTAGTCTTGGAATAAACCCGACAAGGTTCTAGCTATGAAATATCGGTAAGCTTGAAGGGTTGAAGAATTAAAAAGAATTGAATGAGAAAAGGGTGAAAACAAATAGCCCTCCATTGATTCAACCTTAGGGCGAAACCGGGTTCAATTCATTTGCTCTTGGCGATTACCAAGGTAACACGGGTATTGAAGACAAGGCGTCATGGACCCGGTGGCTGCTGCACTTCATTCTTCCCAAACCACTCAAGTTCCTCTTAAAAGGGTTTGTTTCATTCTCACGGGGAACCTACATTATCTATCGACTTTCTCTTAGAGATTGTTGATATTGAAGAAGAGACCCTCTCCCAGTCTCGACACAGGATCCAAATATGCACATATTGAGTCTAGAGCCACGAGATCATCAATAAATCTCATTAGGACACTTTCAATGAAGACTCTGTTTCACACAATGTGGAAGAGAGATTATATCTTGAGTCCTCGCATTATCCTTGTGGTATTGCGGAACATCCGAGTGATATGCAAACATACTCACAATGAAGATGGAAAGCCTTTTGGAGCCAACATCAAACAAGCTCACGGTGGGTGGCATGTGAGGTCTATCAAATAGATCAACCATGTGACAAGCGAGCAGAAACAATGGGGCGATTCAATCTTTTGAATCAATCACAGTTCGAGTTATGGATTGACGGATACCTTTGAAAAACCGGTCATTGTGCTTAAAACTCTTTTCTTTAGCACATTGACCGTGTTCAATATTTCAAATCAAAAGGTGTTTTATGATTGATAATTGATTTTCATTAAAACCTTCGTTGTATTGCAAAACAATTTCTATTGAGCAATACACGATTGTATTTCAAATCTCTTTTCATCAATCGGTGAATTTCTATTTTCTTTGGTTCACTCACTCCGTGTTGTCTTCTTTGAGATGTTCGGTTTGAGAACGACTAGAGCATCTGAAACCACATCAAGGAAATTCTTGAATTATACGATCACGGGCGATACTTGTCTTGATGAGCGGGGAACCGAGGGCCGTGTACCTCAATTCAACGAAAGTGATCAAAGACACTTTCGTGCGCTTTATTGCTAACTGTTTTATGCGGTACACCCGACGTTTGCGGTGATCGAATGAAGCGGTCCATCCATAGCCGTATGCTCACTTAAACACATTCATCTCAAAAGAAATCATGATTAGTGTATCAATGACTCGATATTTTCACTCCATGCTTACGCTTTCTGGCTTGCGCCAATATCATGAATCAACAGCTTCCGTTACTCGATGAGAAGATATCATGATCCGAATGTGAGCATGTCGGTCCGAAAGTCACAACATCACATAATACCAACACCACAATGGATGTCTCGAGAGATTTTGTTGGCGATGATCTCAAAAGTGGCTCAAAATTATTATCACGTGGATCGGTAAAGACCTCCACTTGGATTAACCAAACATGCAATGAGAAGAATCAATGACTACGAGCTTGAACAAAGTGCTACATCAAGAATGCAAGAACAATTTTAATGTAATATCATTTGTATTCAATGTAATTTTAGTATATGTTTGAGGTGACCTCCTTAGGGAGATTGTTAGGAATTAGAAATTCGGTATGAAAGAGTCGGTCACCTCTAGTATATGTAATCGTTAAGCTCGTAGTCGTAGTTCTTTTAAGTTAAGTAGTACTTAGTTAAGTAACACCGTGGAGGACAGACGGGTCTTTACCCACCTGTATGCGATCCACACCCGTTGTGTGGCGTTTTAATGTAAGACTATAAATACTCTACCTTCCAAGGTAGAGTTGAACTCATAATAATATCTTTCACTTTCTCTCACTAAGTTCCCTAAACCTCTAACTTTCTCTCTAAAACACTCTTGTACGCCTACTTGTGTTAATGGTTTGATGTGTATGTGAAATCCAATATCTTACAATATGTGTGTTTGTTTGAGTCAAATGCTTGTATCAGTCATAATGGATGTTTTGCGAAATTTTTCGAAATTTTTCCGAAAATCGCATACCGCTTTTTGTCGGGATAACTGGCGTCGGGATCGCAACTGGCGTCGGAAGGAGTAAAACAACAGATTACTTTTTCGTTTTTGAGCCACTTATAAATTTTTAGAATTTTCCGGTCTTAATTTTCCGAAGTGCAGTAAACATCCATTCCACAAGCATTATATCCTAGTTTAGTCGAGTCTTATATATATTATTCTTGCCGATTTTACGAAGGTTTCGTTTGTTTTCTTCAAGTGTGCGGGTTTAATTTATCAAGAAGAAGTTACATAAGATTGGAAGGAGCTTTTCACGCATACATTCTTCTTGGAAAGGATTTAACCACTACTTCACACGGATCCTACCGAGCTAATCGGGGAGTATTAGTTTCGTTCATTTTCATTACCTTATTTTATCATAACTTTGATACTTTCGGGGAACATTGGGGACAATGTTCGGTTTAAGTGTAGGGAGGAAAATAAAGCGGGAACTTTGAAACTATGCTTATCCTTGACTATTTGCTTTGTCCAATTGTATTTGTGTAATAAACCATGAGAAAATGTCGGTTAGGGTAATTTTGGCACCAAATTTAAAATTTTTCATGACATATAGGAGTGGGTCATTAGTCTTAACAAAAGCGTCTCACGGATAGGAAGTTACATGATTAGCACAAAAACCCTTTACCACCTAAATTCCACCCAAAATATAAGGATCACCCTTAGATTAGTAGGAATTAAAGCATTCATCTTTAATGCTTAGAGTGTGAACCGGTAGTATATTAGATTCTAGAACTTGTTTTGTGATGCATTCCAAGATCGCTAGTAAGACTACACTTGTGTAGTTAGGAATAACTAAATGATAAGAGGCATTAGGATAACCCTTGTTTGATACCGTAATATAATTACTTCTTCCACATCGGTTGACTAATTCCCCACACCTTTGCGTTGTACTCATCTTTAGTACACGATACCCTAGTTAACCCCTCGAGCCTATCCTTTTCGCGGTTCTCGTGATGTTTCAATTTTCCGGAATATCAATGAAGAGCATTGTTTACACCCCACCCCAAATGTACACCCAAATCGCCTTAGCCTACCTGTATGCACTCACTTTTAGTGCATTATTGTTATCACCCTAAACCCTTAGTTCAATTATCTAGTTGCTTGCATAAGTTGCTAAGTCGAGTCATATCCTTTGTACACGTTTTGGGACGATTGGGACTCATGGGAAAAGTTAAAGTTTATGAAATGACCGGAAGGGCGTTAAATTCCCTTATTTGCGTAATAATGTACTCCAAGTGTTTTGATCTTTTCAATTCGGTCAAAGTAGTGTTAGAGTAATAAAAACTCAAGTGTAGGATATGCCTATAAATCCCTATCATTTTGATGTTACCGTAGAGGATGGTAGAGTAAAGTGTATGAAAAAAAATCGAAAAAAAATAGAAAAGAAAAAGAAAAAAAATAGAGTGTTCAAAAAAAAAACATACAGGCTACCATCCTACATCTATCCTTTAAATTTATATTTGTGTGTTTCGATTAGCTAGAGTTTAGAGTGTCGAGTCTTGGCTTAGCAACGCCATTCTTCGTATGCTTGCAACATATAGATTTTGACTTGCCACCACTAAATGACCTATCCCACCAAACCACATGTTTCCCTACCGTAAGCCTAACGTTACAACCCTTTAAAGACCTCTTTGATAGTCTTTCCTAGGTGCTTCGCCAAAGCGATGGAGGTTTGATCTATTCTCAAGCCTATGGTAATCTACGTACTAGGACGGTTAATGAGTGTTTATCTTCCATTTCCAACTTGTTATATTTCATATACACCGAGAGATGTGAGTATCAAACACCCCATGTGAGGTGCTAGTATGTAATTCCGTGCTTGTTATGACTTTCTTGGGGCTTATATGTGTTGTGGACTGTTTTAAACCAATGCTTCATGACCCCTAACTTATAAATTAATTGGCTAAAGCACATTTGCTTGAGGACAAGCAAATACCAAGTGTAGGGATATTTGATAAAGTTTTAAAATGTACCTTTTGAGGGTCGTTTAAGCCCTTATTTGACCACTTTTGTATCCGTTTTACCTAATATCGTTCCTTTTCACTTTTATGTCTCTTGAAGGCAAATTCTTTGGAATGGCACTTATTTGACGAAAAGCGGATATCTGAAGAAAATGGCCAAAGTCAAGAATCGAGACACTCAAGTCTTTGAAATACAAAGGACGGCGTCCGTCCTTAGCTACTGACGCCGTCGAGCACTTCGTGACGACACAAGATAGCCAAATTGCTTATTTTCAGTGACGGTGTCGGGGCTTTAAAGAGTAGTCCGTCGCAACTCGACGACCTAGATTTGATCGAGACGGCGTCGAGGCGAAGGGGATGGCGTCACAAGCACAAGGTGATGCCATCGCAAGACTAACGTGGCCAAGGCGAAACCCTAATGACAACGACCGGTGGCGTCACAAATCATAAAGTGACACCGTCGCGATTGTAATATTATATATAGAATCCAAATTTTTAGTGTGTAGTCTTTTGGAGTAAACACCTAAACCGAACCAAGGCATCTTGTACGACATTTTAGGGTTCAAACCCTATCTTACATCAAGATAAGTGTTTTACTTCATTAATTCAATTATGTCTTCAATTATTTGTGTGTATGTTTGCATGTTTACCATGTCAGGCTAAATTACTTGTATGTTTGCTTAGATATATGAAGCCTAGTTGTTAATTATTGTTAGGTTGTCTCTTATCTTAATTGTAATTGGCTTAGGAGTGCGACTAGGCTATCGTTGTGTTTAATCCTTGATAAATCTTTGATAGTTTATGAATGACTTAGTGGATTTCGTTTACTAAACCCAATGATAACCTCAAAGTTAGTTTATGAATGACTTAGTGGATTTCGTTTACTACACTTAAAGGTGATTTCAAAGAGTTAGGGAATGCACACCTTACGACCTTAGAAAACACAACGCGTTAAGAATAAGGACGTGACAATTCAACCATCAATAGGAGATAACTAGGGAGTAGTAGCGTCTAGGTAAACACATCTTTAACTATCATACGAGCACACAACAATAGACATAGACTATCCTCACCTTAGTTAATTAGATAATTAGATAGTAGAAGTAATCGGTGAAATACCAACCCCAAATCCAAACCCGAGATTCGTACCTTTCCTTTTCTAAAAAATATAAAAGATAAAAATAATCTTCCTTGTAGGATCTTACATATATTGTGTTATGATGATTGGTGGCCTTGGATGGTGATGAGCGATGATACAAGTATGCCATGGTTTTAGAGATGAAGAGAGGAGAGGATGAAACTAGATAGAAAAGTTTAACAAAAGGAAAGATTAGATTAAGAGTGCCACCTTCCAAGGATGGAAGGGGTATTTATAATTACAAACAAATCGTCCTCTGACGGACTATGGATCGAGGCATACGAGTGGGTAAAGACCGTCCTTCCTCCACGGTGTTACTCTAAACTAAACTACACTAATAAACACGTAAATAACGATAAGTCTGAGCTAACTTATGCTAGATAATAGTTGGGGTGACCGACTCTTCACTATGGATTTTCGAATCCTAACAATCTCCCACAGGGAGGTCACCACATGAAGTACATTTTGCATCCTAGCATTCTTTCTTTGTCTTTAGTTCCAAGCTCGTGACTTCAACTCTTCACTACCGTAATCTTTGTGCTTTAGCGGTGACTCTTCATAGTTCGCATAGTTTTGTACTTTCGGTGGAGGTCTTTGAACGATCCACATCATGATGATCTTGAGCTTTCATTGAGATCATCGGCCACGATAAATCTGGATCACCCTTTGTTATGTTGCCATCATGTGAAGTTGTGACTTTTGGACCGACATGCTCACACTTTTGAATCATGACATCTTTCCATCGAGTAGCGGAAGCTTTCTGAGTTCATGATATTTGCGGACGTAGCGAAGCATAGTATAGAAATATCGAGCCAGATTATGTAGATATGCATCGATCATGATTTCTTCAATTAAGTGTGGTTGTTGTGAGCATGCGGCTTTGGATTGACTCCTCAATTCGACCGGTTGCAATCGTCGGGTGTTCCCGCATAAAGCGATTAGCAATAAAGCGCACAAAAGTGTCTTTGATCACTTTTGTTGAATTGAGTGCACGCCCACGGTTCCCGTTGATCGGTACAAATCGCTGCTGTGATCGGTATAATTTCGAGGAATCTCCTTGACAGGGTTTCGCGTTGCACTAGTGTTCTCAAACCGAACATCTCAAAGAAGACAACACGGAGTGAGTGAACCAATGAATTGAGATTCAATGATTGATGAAAATGATTTGAAAACAATCGCGTATTTAATATAAAGAGTTTTGCAATACAACGAAGGTTTTATTGAAAATCAATTATCAATCATAAATACCCTTTAATTTTGAAACATTAATACACGATCGATGTGCTATAGAAAAGAACTTTTAAGCACAACGATTTGGTTTTCAAAGGTATCCGTCAATTCATTTCCTGGACCTAGGTTGATTCAAGATTGAATCGCCCATCGTTTCTATCCGGTTGTCACAAGCTTGATCTTTTACAAGATCTCACATGTCACCCACCAAGAGCTTGTATGATGTTGGCTCTAGAAGGATTTCCATCTTCATCGTGAATATTTAACATATCACTCGGATGTTACGGCAATACCACAAGGATAATCGTGGGACTCTTAATATATTCTTACTTTCCAAATTGTGTGAAACAATGAAGTCTTCATTAATTACGTGTCCTAATGAGATATTGTGGATGATCTCTTGGCTCTAGACTCAATAGTGCACATTTGGTTCCTATGCGGGAGACTAGGGAGAGGGTCTCCTTCTTCAATATCAACAATCTCTAAGAGAAAGTCGATAGATAATGTCGGTTCCCATGAGAATGAAACAAGCCCTTTTAAGAGGAACTTGAGTGGTTTGGGAAGTTGTAGTGCGGTGCGTCCTTTGGGTCCATGACGTCTTGTCTTCAATACTAGTGTTACCTTAGTAAACACCGGTAGCATATGTATTGAACCCGTTCTTGCCCTAAGGTTGAATTATTGGAGGCTATTTCTTTTCACCCTTTTCATATTCATTTCTTTTCATTCTTCAACCCTTGATGCTTACCGAGACTTCATAACTAGAACCTTGTTGGGTTTATTCCATTACTAGCTCTGTCTCGATCGGCACTCTTCCCATTTCTCATTTTCTCCTTTTTCAATATACCTAAGGACTCTACACTATCTCTTGGATTGTCCTGGGTAGATCCCTCCGGTTACGGCGGATCGTGGAACTAATACCTAACCTCACCATCCTTATAACTCCATACATAAAGTAAAATGGTCGGTCTTTTGGTGCAGTTCATTCTTTCTTGAAACCAATTGAAAAATCATTTGGAAAAACAATCAAGGTACTTGTGATACGAGATCAAAGCATTTTGTACCTTAATAGTTTTGATCATTTAGAAAACCTCCCCTCAACATGTGCATATGATTTAGAAATTGTTTATCACATGGAGGCAAGAGGACTTTGAAATATTTTCTTTGATCACAATTTTCATAGAAAAGCCATTTGATTTTCTTGGTAAATTCTCCCCTCAATATGTGCATAGGATAAGAGAAATCATTTTAACACATAGAGGCAAGAGTTCTTTTGAAGCACATCCACGAACACAAAAGCCATTTAAGAAACCATTCGCTCCCCTCAATATGTGCTTGAGATTCGACGTTTAGCACATATGAGAAGCGACTGCACATTTGAATCAAAGCGATAACCTTTTATCAAATTTCATTATTAAATCACAAATTCTCCCAGATCAAAAATATCAAACCCTTTGAGATTTTGGATCCCAAGTGATTTAATAAGGTTTAGAAAAACATGGGAGAAAATGTGCACGATTTAAAACTCATCTTGTTTTGGATAAATCCTCCTCCTCGACATGTGCATTGTATATTTGAAGTCATTTGGCACATGGAGGCGGGAGTGCCTTTAAAGGACTAAAACCAATTCCATTTAAGCAGATAAGAGATTTAAATCACTATCTCTCCCGATCAAAATTTCAAACCTCTTGAGATTTGTGATCCCAATTGATTTAAATCATTAAAAAAATTTTAGGGAAAGACGTGGCAAAATTTAATATAGAAAAATGATTAATAAGGAACAGTTTAAGACATTAAAGATTGTTAGTGTCAGGTATGATAGTTTTAAGAGACCTTTTAAGTAAAATAAAACAATTTCACAATCAAACAAGAACAGAAAAAATTTCATTTTGATAGATCTTTGATTTTTAAAGAAAACCATACCATGACATAACATTAAATCTTTAGATCACCACATTTTAGCGTACAAACGGACTCTTTTAAAGATATATTGTTTGAAAATACTTTAAATTAAATCACTCTCCCCTCAATCCATGACGGTGATCGATGATTGAGTGACTTAATATTTTCCATTTTCAAAACAATTTAATCAAATTATTCAAAATTGTTTAAAAATGGTATCATGCACAAAGATACGTTAGGTGGTTAGTCGATGTTGTTGTTGTAGGGCTTGGAAGAAAAACCGTCTGCGAGATGCGGTGAGACTTCTTCTTACGTTGCATTTTGAATGCCAGCGAGGTCAAATTAAGCTTCGTTTCTTGAATCACTTGAAGAAAACCATCTGCGATCTTTGTGAGACCTCTTACGTTGCATTTATGCCAACTCTCCATTGAAGTCCAATTAAGCTCTGTTTCTTCATTTGTCAACCCAAGAAATATTTACCCTTTCCTTTCGGCATCCAATCATATTCAATTGTGGGATCCGGATCGGGAACATTCTTATATCCATGATATCTGCATACGTTAGTGAACACACATACAAATATATGGTGGTCGACAACACCCAGACAGCAATCGACTAATTAACGTCAATTCAACATATCAATCAGATCATATAAGACATGGGATATATGTGTTCATCAAACTATAATCATCTAATCCTAACAATCTTATCCTAGGCACCTAGTCCTTCAACATAGGTTAACATGTTTAGCATTTAAGTAATTAGGATAATTAGATAATCTCGTTAGATGATCTGATTTGAAAACATTCTCCCCTCAATCAATGACTTATTTTCTTGAAAAGTTTAAAAGCGGCTGAAGTCATTGATTGAGTTTTCAATTTTCCAAAACTACGAAGCGATTGATTTTCAAGCAACTCATTTACCACCACTTTTGAAAACAACAAATATTTTTCGAAAGAATTTTAGACGGAAAAACATTTGTGTATGAGCAATGATCCTTGACATACTTTCCTCAATTAGTTTTTAGGATAAGTGCACGAAATATTTGAAAATTGGTTTAGCGCAACACTTTCCTTTCTTGAAGAAGCGGGTTGCTATCGAAAAATAGCAAACCATAGTATAAGCACGGGTTCTGATCGAAGTAGCGCAAGCCATAGTTTTAGCATGGGTTACGATGCAGAAATAACTGCAAGCCATAGTTTTGTGACATGTTTAGAAAAGAATATTTACACCTTCGCTCGAACTTCATCTATGGTCCGTGCCATTATTGAATGACATTTCTAAGACCGTAGATGTTATCGATACGGAAGACATGTCATGAGAAAACAATATTTTGGTATTTTCAAATTTTCTATTTTCTTTTTGTTGGTTTTATATTTTTGTATTTGGTTTTTCGAAAGATATATACAGATAGAGAAGATGATATAGTTTAAGAAGGATGATGATACGAGTACCGAGATAAGGATATCGAGCAGCCCCATTGTAGAAGATAGAAATCATCATCTCTTAAACGTCCACCACCAAAGCTTCCGAGGCTCCAGAATAGAAGATAGAAATTGAACCATCTGAATGTGAGACTTTGGCAGCTTCCCCCCAAACCGAAAATCCTTTAGCTGAGCAGATTCAAAGCTTTCTTTCAAGCTTCTCTTAGCAGTGCACAAAGAAGCACACCATTATCATAAATCCTTTGCTCCTTTTAAGAACGATAATCTAGATTCTTTGTTGGGGTTATATCATCAACAAGAAGAACATCAACGTATCATCCCACATTTACATAATCTTCTCAAATTCCTTTTCCATTGAAGTCGAAAGCAATCCATTCCAAAAGTGTCAAGAGAACAGTTCCCCAGTAGTTGAATTGATGCGATCGGTCTCTTTGTATAATGCTCAAGAACTCTCCCGAATACACTTCATGAGGGAATGAAGAACACCTTCCCATGTTCACATTTTTCTTCCACGATGAGCGTGTATGAAGCTCAAGAACCAAGTACACCAATATCCAAGAACTCTCCGAATACACATCATGAGGGTAATGAAGAACACCTCCCTATGTTCACATCTTTCGTCACGATGAATGTGTATGAAGCTCAAGAATCAGTACACACATTCCCAACGAGAGAATAACGATAACACCTCCTCATGTTACACATTTATCTTCCACGAATATGTCGTACTTGTGTACCTCATTTATCTTGAAACTTTCACTAACATAACTTCCCCACTTAGTTGGAATAATAACACTAAACGCCTTGATGAGTAAAACATTGAGTTTCTCTGCGGTCATGACATTTGTTTTCCGGGATATCTTCAATCACTTAGAAGAGTTAAGTTCATCAAGTTTACTAGCCATGAGTCAAACCTTGAGTTTCTCTGTAATAACATTTGTCTTCCGAGATATCTTCAATTACTTAGAAGTATTAAGCTCATCAAGTTTACTCGCGTTTAGATGCTTGTCTCCTTCCCCTTCTTTGGTTTTGATACTTGGAATCGAGACATATTATAAGCCCGTATACTAGAAATCATTGAGAAGATCGCTTGAAGTCTTTGTGAGAATCAACTTCTTTGAAGAGCGAATGAGCAAGTCTAATTGGGATTAAATCAAACATTTCACCCTCCCCAATTAGTGCACTCCCTGAACCGACAATCTTTAAGATGAATGCTTGAATTAAGAAGAAGTCTTTAGATCGTTAAATGCAACTCGTCTTTAGTCTTCTAACATGTATCGAAAATGTAGAACCATTGTAGACTCGACCTTCTTCAAGATTGTGCGGTTGGGAATAGATAGTTAACATCTTCAACTCACCAAAAATAAGAACATCACCTAAAAGCATCCCAATTAACTTACATCTTGCAAGTCCCTTAACTAAAATCTCTCCCAATCAAACAAGAACGAAAGATGTTCATCAAGGAAATAAGTAATCGGGCATAACGAACACACAAGATGGTAACACCAAACTACCAATCACATCAAACAAGAACGAGAGATTGTTCGAATCATCATGTTGATGTATCGTGAAGCATTAACCGGAAGCACTTTGTCGATAAACTCATCAATCGAGTGAAGATGTCAACCAATGGCTCTTAGAAGAAACTCCATGTAAAGATGATCCGATAAGATGAAGCTCGGTTCTTACATGAGTTAGAGCCGTTTGACCATATATTCTCGGATATAAATCAACCATGCGATATTATCACACTTCTTCTCCCTCAAGAATTGCATACGGAGATGCCATTCTTGATTAAACAAGTGATTATCATCCAAATGTATTCTATTCACACTTCTCCCCATAAAATTAGCACATGATTTTGCCATCGACCTTATAGTTGAGCAAGTTGAATAAGAAAACAATCAATGGTAGCCGGTTCACTTGATGGTAGGCGTATGGAAAAAGCATGAAGCATATTGATGAGAATGGTCATAATAAGAAGATTTCTCTTCTTGAAGATAAAGCGCCTTGAAGCGTACACTTTTCTTTTCTTTAGAGAACGAGGCTTGAATCAAGTATTCAAACGTCATAAGAAGATTTCTCTTCTTTATAAGATAATGCGCACTGAAACGTACACATTTCTTTTCTTTAGAGAACGAGGCTTGAACTGTAGTGTTCAAATGTCATAATCTCTCTCTTTTCAATCTCTCTTGGCAAACTTGTGATCAATCCCATTATCATTCAGTAGGCTCTTTGTCGTGACAGCTGATGGAGAAAACCCAATACGATGAATTTGACCCTGAAGTAAACTAACCCGAACTCGTGACTTAAACTTGCACATATTTAACAAAGAGCGGTGCCGATTTCCATTAGCATCTCTAAGTACTCTCTAAGTACTCTCTAAGTACTCTATACTCTTCAACCAACCAACCATCAAGTATAAGACGTACATTACCTCTTGAAAATCCACAATTGAATGTGACACTGAGCACTACAACGTAACTCCTTAAAGTGATAGTTATTTTGTAGTGGTATGAGCCCAATTCCACAAGTGGTAAAAGAAAAGGTAAAGACACCCAACAATAACTAGATTTCCAAGTCTTCGTTTTTGAAAATAAGCTCGAACAAGGATCTCGAAGAATCTTCATCCAACCATCCCCGATACCTTCGGATACTAAGTACACTCGCCGTGATATTTCACTCCAACCTCAAATAAATAATCTTGAATTAACGCCATTGTCACATCTTACGGTTAAAAGTTCAAATCTAGCCTCCTTTGACGTTTTAAGTGAACTATGATAATGGTTTCATCCCGACCATGGTAAGAAGCACATAACCCGTAAAACCATGTAGTAACCAAGCCGCCATGACGAATATCCAAACACACATCCAATTCATGAAGTACACCTTTTATCCCTTCTTGAAGTAGAAACCGTAGCACCAACATCAGATAAGATCCAGAATTACACATTCCCTTTCTCCAGGATGGTTCCATCATCACGGAATTTTACAATACTATGGTTTAAACCGAGAAATAGTTTCTTTCGCGGGATTTTACAAAACCAAGATTAAACCGCAAGATAGATCCGGAAATGCACTTTAGTATTACCAGGATGTTTCCATTGTTACGGGATTTTACAAGTCTATGATTTAAACCGAGAAATAGATTCTTTCACGGGATTTTACAAAATCAAGACAAAACTGTAAACAGTGTTAGCTTGAATGTGTTATGACAACTTTAGTTTCGGTGAATATCTGTTTTAGGAGAACATGCACGGTTCATCAACAATTCATCTTCATCATCAACAATTCTTTACCCATATGTAGAAAACTTCACAAACCATACTAAGTCGAGTAGTATACACTACTTCCCGAGGTTGACCATAAAGGATCAAAGTACGTTTCTCCCCATGATGGTTTCGAACTTTCGGAAGTATCATAACGTGTCGACCATTTGCATGAAAGTTCTTGTCATAAGCAAACATCTTGAAAAATCATAACTGGCGCTGAAGATTCTTGAAAGATTTTGCTTTGACTGTGAAGTATCATTGACATTTTGTGGCATCGAATATCTCATGGGAATTGCAGAAATTGAACCTCCATTGATTCAACGGCTAATAGTAATGACCACATATGAAGATAACGTCACTTCAATAAAGCCGTACACAAACCCTGTAGTCATTTTTCACTTTTTCGCTCAAGCCGTGAATTTGTATCCTCCGTGAAAAGTTATCATACCAAAAATACCACTTTTTATATCAAATAATTTCTTATCCTCAAATTGTCCAAATGGTAATTCGGATGACCACGTTTGTGATAAGAGTATATATCAGTCCATTCCAAACATATATGAGCCCATGTATTGAAACCTGAGACCCAGTCCACATCAACTTAAAAAACCCGATCCAAACACATGAGGCCCATAATCCACTAGACCAAACCCACCATCCGATCCAAGAGTTTTATCAACCGGTTATAAGAGAAGCTTAAACTCAATTTAACATAAACCTAAAACACCACTTTGTCCTAACCCTAAAATACAAACTCAGAAAATATGCGCCCCCATCTCACATATCCTCTCACCGATTCATCTCAACACTCATCAACGCATCTCACACTCATCTCATATCAAAACAATCAAATACACAAACACACAAACTCACGGTATTGTTAGTATTTGATCCATGTAACCCACAAGTTTGAACGGTTTATGGCTTCAAGATCATATAACATATGGTCTCAGGTAGGGTTATATGATTTGTTGTAATTGTCTTGTTTTCGTTTTAGTTTGTCAGATGTGAGTATAGCATATGAACGAAGCAAAGAAATAAGTTAACAATCTTGTTAAGCTAATTTCTTTAAGTTCGGATAGAATCAATTTGGGTCGATGATGATATAAGTTCAACGAAAAAAAATCTTTAAAAAGATTGAGAACAACGTTGAACGTTTCTGAGATCTAGAATCATATTTCAATTGGGTTCATTATCGAGTCTAGAGAAGTTAGGAGATGGGATTGAAGGTGTTGGTTTAGTGTCTTACGAGTAAGGATTAGATTTTGGTGAACTTGGTTTTGAGTCTAATCATTTGTAACAGCTTTATATCAATTCGATTTATGTTAAATGTGTACTGATGATGGTTTACGAACCTAAGGTCTTTTTGAGTTTGAGTTATGGTATTTGGTGTATGGTCTTGTTCAGTCAAGTCTACGCATAAGGTCATTTGGTTCTGTTTTACGCATAACTTCTTGCTAATAGAACCTTATGCGTAACTTTTCATTGAAACCTTAAGCGTAAACTGGTCTTACGCATAACACTTCTTTTCCTTATGCGTAACCCAACACTCTTATGCATAAACCTCGCATAACACTCATTTCTTATCGTAACACGGAGTTATCGTAAGTCAAGGCTTATCGTAAAATTTTTACGCGTAACCTTGCTTAGGCGTAAAGCCGGTTTACTCGTAGCTTTCCTTACGCATAACTTCACGACTATGCGTAAATAACTCTGTAGATGCTCCTTACGCATATGAATAGGGTTTTGACCCTCGTTGACTTTTCAATGAGTTTTCCGACCACTTTTCCGTTCATCTTCAAACTTACCCGAGAAAATATCATTAAAATGCATCTTTATTTGACCCATTTGACCATAATAACATACCGATTCATTTAACCCATAAAATGATATGAGAAGACCTTTTGACCCATTTAATGACTACAAGTTTTCACGGATATTGGTAATAAAAATATGTCGAGAAAGATAAAATATCTTTGTTTGGACCCAAAGAGATACAAAAGCAGATATTGTACATATACCACAGACAAGTTTTAACCAAAATGGATACACATAAAGAGTATGTAAAACCATTTTACCACAAAGATAGGAAAAAAAATTTTCCGGCCATAAAAAAAATACATAAAACAGTTTTAACACGAATCAAAACCACAAAAAATCATCAAAACACAAAAACCTTGGCTCTTGTACCATTTGTAGGATCTTACATATATTGTGTTATGATGATTCGGGTGGCCTTGGATGGTGATGAACTGATGATACAAGTATGCCATGGTTTTAGAGAGATGAAGAGAGAGGATGAAACTAGAGAGAAAGTTTAACAAAAGGAAAGATTAGATTGAGAGTGCCACCCTTCCAAGGATGGAAGGGGTATTTATAATTCAAGAAAATCGTCATCTGACGGATGTGGATCGAGCATACGGTGGGTAAAGACCGTCATTCCTCCACGGTGTTACTCTAAACTAAACTACACTAATAAACACGTAAATAATGATATGTCTACGAGCTAACTTATGCTAGATAATAGTTGGGGTGACCGACTCTTCACTATGGATTTTACGAATCCTAACATTCCTCAACCCCAACCTTAGCGTAGTAACTTCGCTAGCATTCATATTCCCTAGAGAATGATATCAATACCGTGGCTTACCCTAATACTACACTACAACGATTAGGTTCCTTTGCCTAGGTGTTATAAAACTTGCTCGAAGAAAAGGAAGTTCCTTTGACCCCGAACAGCGTGTAGCGTTATCGGTCTTCTCATAATCCAAAATGGACTATTGGGGAAATAGAAATTGACATTGGTGCTAGTGTTGATTCAACATTTTGGTTTTGTTGTACAACCTTTTCTAGTGAATTTGTTGGTAATGGTGGAAGATGAGTTGGCGAGGGTAATTCCTCTAAGTTGTGAGAATGTGGAGATGATTGTGAGGTGTTAAATGATGTGGCTCTAGGCACCAATGTTGTTGGTTGTGTTGAAAGGGTGTGTTTGATTTAGTAGAGTTTGGTGATGATATCCTTGTGGAACAATCCTCTTGGGAATTAGTTTGATTGGTTTATTTGGTGTAGGGGAAATCCTAGCATTGGTGGACTTAACCGGAGATGATTCGGTTAAGGAAACTTCGTGTATGATCCTAGCAAGTTTCTTGGGTGGTTCTTGGGTGGATGAGTTAGCACTAGGAGCTTTTCTCATGATGAAATGACTAAAGAAGATGTTTGTAATTGCTGAGAATTATGTTGTGTTTGATGACTAAGGAGTCCTAGCAAGATGACTTTATAAAGGAAAGGATTTGGCAAGTGCATTTAAGACTTAAGCCACTAAGATTCCTAGAAATGTGATGATTAACATGCACAAGATTCAACTTAAGAGTTGTACTGATCTAGGAACTCATTTAAGATGAGATGGAGTGTTTAAGTTAGCAAGATGAGCTTGAAATGATGGTTTTAGCTAGAGTTGCCATAAACTGTCACCCAGTTATGAAAGGAGAAGAATGATGTTTCTAAGATCTAAAGTCTATGTCATCTTGAGTGTTTCAGTCCTCCTAAGTGTCTTAAGTGAGGATGTACATGAATGAACAAGAGCAATGAGTGATATACCTAATGATTGCCTTTTATGGAAGGAAAATGAGACTTTGTGATCACCAATGGATGATAAAGGATAACACTAAGAGTTTTGAAGGTGTCAAGTCATAATAAATGATCCTAGAGATCAGATGTTAGCTTGAGATGGAGTTTGAAAAATCCTCAAAAATAAAAAGAATTGAAAAACTAATTTTTGACCCGTTTTGAGATAAAAATGACTAGAAACAGTTTCCTAAAATTGTTCAATATGTTCACCTAAGTGTTTTGAAAAATGAAAAACAATTTGTGAGTATTGAAGCGGAAATATGGTGAGTTTTGATGTGTTGATAAATCAAAAAGAATCTTGAAGTAAGTCCTAGGTGAGCCATGGGTGAGTGTCAAGCTATCAAATGTTAGAAGAAGACTTAGTTGGTTCTAAGGTCTTATGTTAGGCTTATGTGAGGTGATCTAGTGAGTTGTTTTGATGTAAGGAGATCTGTATTGCTGATTTGTTGTCACGGATCCCACGGTTCCCTCCTTGGAGGGATCCGTCTAGGCTAATCCTAGGGATCCAACATCTGCAGATCAGAACCATCACAGAATCATGTGCAGATTTTGCACACTAATCAACCATTAAACTAAACAGAAATACAAGCATGTCATCACATAAAACATTTCATAGAAAATGGTAGAAATAACAATATCCAAGTTAACACAAACAAGAGTGCTAAAACATAATCATCCATACACAAATCAAGTGTTTAAGAAACAAACATAATCCTATAGTCTCTTTCATTAATTCTTTCTTTTCCTCTTTCCCGACTTTGTGACGTGGTAAGCTAGGTTTTGAATCATACCCCTTAATTGTTTGAATTCCGCGATCTCGTTTGGAATAGTTGGAAGTTGTTCATAGTAATCAAAGGGTTCCAATTAGATGTTATCTATGGGGTCGACGTCTTCTTCTTCTTCATCTTCTTCCACTTCACCATCCGAGGAATCCGAGAGAGCTTTAGGTTTTCTTCCATTGACCGTGAACTGTTTAGGGGGTTGTTTGGTAAGCGGTACCATGACGTGATCGGCAAAGAAATGATCATCATTGATAGGAGATGGTTGCAATGCACTAACATACTTACAAAGTCATGTTAGGAGCATACCATATGGAAGTACCATGTTGGAAACTTTGAATACCACGGCCATTCGCTTCACCATGTAATAGGCGAGATTAAATGGCTTTTGGTGGATAAGACAATGATCATTTGCGAGACATGCATTTGGATGATCCTTGTTACCAACTAGGATAATGACGTTTTCCTAAGAATTTCTTCCCATTTTCTAAACATGGGGTGCATTTTGAAAAGTTCCATTTGAAAGGATCACGGTGAATGAGCTTCTTGTTTCGGTTGAGAGGGGATTGCTCGGCTCTTACTTTGAAAATGGTGTCTCGGACGGTTTCGGGTTCATCAAGAGTAGTATGGTATATTGGGTTGGGATCAAGAGCAAAGGATTGAAAAGATATCACCCAATCTTGAGAGTACATACAAATTCCTTCACAAGGAATGCGAAGAATTTAAGCGAATGTGTTGAGAGGTAGAGTGAAGTTTTGTTTGTTGATAATGAAGGCGATTGAAATGCTTTCATCGGCGTTTCGAATGATCCTAATGCTTTTATACAATTCAAAGATGAAAACTGGGCAAATTTGTTCATCAATGTCAAGAAGACAATCAAAGTTGATTGCCGAGAAAACTTGTCGAGTGTCGGTATCTTCAAGGAAACATTCCTTGACTACACGACCTTCGTGAATAAGTCGTTTTTCAAGTCTTTTGAAGACTTTGCGATTGGTTTTTGATAATCCAACTTTACGATAGTAATGGGTGAGATAATGGACGGTATCATGATGGTCTTGTTGAGTGTCTTTAGGCATGGTTGGTCCTAGAAACACAAATATTTCAATTAGGTAAAATTAGTTGGGATGGGTTTATGGTTTTGATTTGTATTAACAATGTTGTGAACACAATGTAATCCAAATTATGTTAAAAGCCCCTTTTTAATGATTAATTTAAAAAACCTAATTGAATTAATTGATTAGAAATTGTGAAACTTTAAACCCTAGGATGAGGATTATGAAAATTAGAACAAATTCGTGTAATTACTTACAATGGTGTTCTAGAGAGGAGTACTTGAGTGTATGGAGTCCAATGAGGATGAAATCAGTACTTGAGTCGTTTTTGTGTTATGTGAGGAGAGGGAAAAATGATCAGTGATGGTTTTTGAATGCGTATAGCTGTGTTCTGTCCCACGGTTCCCCTGGATCCCTTGTATTTGGGATCCGGCTAGTACAACTAGAGGGATCCGGCTCCTGTAGACAGAAAAGGGTTGTTTGGCTTTAATTTTGTAGTAGGCTATAAACTAGCTTACGGAACAAAATTAGTTTAAAGGTTTCAAATAAAAAGATGTTTTAAAGTACAACATACTCTAAGAAACTTGATAACGAAGCTCTGATGCCAATTGTGGAAAACTAGAAGGGGGTTGAATAGTTTTACTAATTAAAACTTCATTTTAAACTATTTAGATCAACTTATGTTAATCTATTTGGTTGTTTGTGTTGGACGTTGATAGATAGATATATAAACGTGTAATGAAAGATAAAGAGTAAGAAGCACATCACCACGACACAAGTATTTATAGTGGTTCGGCTATAAGGACACCTTCTTTGCCCTACTCCACTCCCCGAGTCATCTACTCAAGAGTTCGAAATCACTACACGACACCAACTCCTTATGGCGGAGAAGCCTTCACAACGTCGCCTACTCTTTTTCCGGTACTAGGCTAACCATCGGGTTCTTTCACACCAAGGTGAACCACACCTATCACAACGTCGCCTACCCTTTATTAGGTACTAGGCTAAGTACCTAGTTCCATTATAATGTAGGAACTACTACCTAACACAACACAACACCTAATCCCAAAGGAGACCCACTCCTTATTACAACATCATCAAGGATATCACCATCCTTGGAAAAAAACTAATACTATATGTATAATGATGCACCTCATCGATTATACGACCTTGGCATTCTTCACTAATGCCACTTGATTTGATTCTTAGGCATTCTTCACAAATGCCTTTGACACAACGCTTGGCACCCTTCACTAATGCCTTCGTCTTGACACCTTTAGCATTCTTCACCAATGCTATTGACACGGACGTTAAGCACCTTTCACTAATGCTTTCATCTTGACTCCTTCGGCATCTTTCACTAATGCCTTTGACACAACACTTCTATGGAGGAAGAAAGAACTATCAACAAGAGAACCTCGGTAGTCTTGATGATGACGAAGCATGGCAACTCATGGACGTGAGCTTACTCGCCTTTAAGAGGAACCTAGAGAATCACTCAAAACAAAAGACAAACTACATAGAAGGATCCCTTAGGATCAGTGGTTAGAGAGTTACAATACTTGGGAAAGTATGTGTGAGAGTGGTGAACCAAAAGGAAGAAATGGCTCACTATTTATAGAGGAGAAAGCTTACTGTTCCCCGGATCCCACAGATCCCTCCCACAAGGGATCCGTCTAGGTTATGGGTTGATCCATGGTTATTTAGATACAATGTATCTCATGGATGTAATGTACCTAGTCAAGTGGTTTGGATAATACCATGGGTTTTTGGGTCAATACCATTTGTAGTTTTTACCCATTTTAGTATACACTAGTTATGTGTATATTTGCCCAATATGTAAACACTAGTTGTTGTACATATGTATCTCCAAGTCATAAAATCACTTATACTTGTTTTAGTGTTTTATGTGAAATCGTAAGTGTGTTAGAAAACTATTGGCTCAAACTATTTACGTATTTTATTTGTTTTGTTAAAATGATTTTACGTTTGTTATCGACAAAACATTAGAAGATCGTAAAATATAAATAAATGTTTTTACGGCTTATTTGTATTAACAGAAAGTAAAATGTTTACCTTTTTCATTGTGATATTGACCCATTCTCCATTCACGGCATGATTTTTCCCAACGACTAGCTTGTCCTCTTACGAAAGAGCCATCGATTACTGTGACTTGCACCATTTCATCATCGGAGGCGGCTCTTCTTTCCGTCGAAGACTTGACAACCAGAACCTTTGTTTTTACCTACGCATATTTATGATGTTTTTTTTTTCGAGGGAGTGGCCTCAAGCGGTGCTAACTTAGCTTTGACTTTCCTGTAATTAGCTTCAAAATCTATGGTTTTGTTTCGATCAGTTGTTTTGAAAATTTTGATGAGGCCATAAAATTTTGTTGAAATTTGCTAAAGCACGAGGGTGATTTGACCACGATGGTTTATAAGAGGTTGAAATTGTTTTGAAAAGCAGTCTTTTGCAAAATGACCTCTTTTGTGACACTTAAAGCATTCGGTGTCCTCGTTTGCTTTAGCATTTGAAAACCTTTGTTTCTTTTATAAACCTCAGAGAGTTAGCAAGGAGTGCCCTTTCTGAAATTTGATGTTCGGTCATTTAGGTACTCCTCACTTGATCTCTCATCGGGCTCATCATCCGAATTCTCACGAAAATCTTGAACCACCTTTGTTAGAATAAAAAGCGATGATATTGGTGTTGAAGTGGTGGTCGGGAACTTCTTGACTTCACGAGACTTCTTTAAGTCGGGGTATCGTCTGATGATGAGGTTTTCCTCATAGACAAATTTCCCATATATTTCGGGAAGTTCAAGATTCCGGATATGATTGGCATTCCTAAGTCCACGAGAGAAATTGACCACTTCTCGGGAGACTATTGACAAAACCAACATTAATTTCATGTTTGGACAACTTTACACCATCATTAGACAGTTCATTTAAAAGAGTTTTGTCACGGGTGTAAGTTTGATCTGAGTTTACGAGTCCTTAGCCACAAGGTGTTATACTCGAGTTTCGGTCCATCACTACTACACAAAGGGGTTTTCCCACGGTAAAATCCGTGGGAAATCCCGTGGAAAGAGCCTTTTCCACGGTTTCACCTGAAATGATTCCGTGTGTAAAACCCCGATGGATAAATTTTTCCCACATAATTTCCCTGGCGTTGACTATTTTCCCACAGATAACGTTGTGTGTAATGTGTGTATTTATTACCCACGAATTTCCCAGGCGTTGACTATTTTCCTCTGAGACATCGTTGTGTGTAATGTGTGTTTATTACCCAGCGGTTGTGGCGAAAACATTGCCACAATTTCCCACAACTTCACCACTAAAATTCCTAATGATTTTGGTGACAGATTTTTATGGCTAAAAATTTTAAATTTTTTATATGGTTTTGGTAATTCTTGAAATTAATAGTTTTATGGCTAAAAATTAAATTGTGACAATGTATTCAACAAATATGCATTTATTCAAAACACGAATTGTACAAACGAATGTATATTTTCCATTACTACAAATATACAAATACATATACAAATATACTCAAATCCATCAATTCTAACTATTCAATATTTTCTTGAGACCATTATTTGGGCATAATTTGAGCAGGAAACCATCCAATATTTTTTTGCGAACTTCAAGGTCCATAATCTCTAGCGTTACTTGTATGATCACCCGATCTTTGCCTTGTGAGTAGTTTCCAACCTATGTATAACCCAAAAAAGAAGAAGGAAAAAAAAAAACAGTTTCATCATAACACTCTTAAAAATAAGGCACGCTTTGTATGATTTGACGCAAGATACGAAACAAGTAAAAGCTTACCAATAAATCCACAAAATTGATAATGCAAATCTTCTTGCTGCCACCACCAACAAATCCAAAAAATTGACAATGCAAATAACGAAAAACATTAACCCCATAAGCATAAATAGGAATACAATATTCTTGTGCATCTTCCTTTGAAGTCGATCATACGGTAATAACCAAAAGTATAAAGATAACAAACAATATTTAAAGCTCTTTAGATCTACAAAAAGACATAGCATCATTATATTTACAAAACCAAGATTAAACAAAATAAATTATGGATCTAAAGCTCAATTAGACATACGAATCAAATGCATATTTAAATACGAGATCTTGAAGCCAAGAACCTTAAACCACGAAATTTCTTAATGGTTATTTCGTATGAGATTCCTTTGTTGGGAGTGAAAGCGTGTATCTATCTTTTGAAAGATTGGTTGTGAAGGAGATGAACCAAGGAAGAAGTGTTAGGTGGGGTGGCTTATATTTTTTCTTAGAGAAAATTTAAAGTGTGGTACGCAAATAAAATTAGGGTTAAGAGTAAAAGAGTAATACATCTCATTTAGGTTAGGGTATTGGTTGGGCCTAGTTTCTCTCATAAAAATCTAATAGTATTTGGGCTGAAATTTGAAAACATTTATGTCAAAAGACAATAAAGAGATTTTAAAAGAATATTTATTAACATATAAATAAATAATTATATAAAATAAAATACTTACAAAAATATCTAAAAATATTAAAAAAAAGTCAAAAAAAGTTTATATTCTCCGTGGATAATCGGTGCTAAATTACTCACGATTTTCCCACGGGTTTCTCACAGATTTATCATAACCGTGGGTAATATGTGGGTAATATGTGTGAAGGAGATGAACCAAGGAAGAAGTGTTCGGTGGGGTGGCTTATATTTTTTTCTTAGAGAAAATTTAAGGTGTGGCTGCAAATAAAATTAGGGTTAAGAGTAAAAGAGAGTAATACATCTCATTTAGGTTAGGGTATTGGTTGGGCCTAGTTTCTCTCATAAAAAATCTAATAGTATTTGGGCTGAAATTTGAAAACATTTATGTCAAAAAGACAATAAAAGAGATTTTAAAAGAATATTTATTAACATATAAATAAATAATTATATAAAATAAAATACTTACAAAAATATCTAAAAAATATTAAAAAAAAAGTCAAAAAAAGTTTATATTCTCCGTGGATAATCGGTGCTAAATTACTCACGATTTTCCCACGGGTTTCTCAATTTATCATAACCGTGGGTAATATGTGGGAAGTTACCAGCAGTTTCCATAAAAGCGGAATTTATGTTTTGAATACTTACATTTAGAAACATATGCATTCTCATACATTGAAATATAGGGTACATGGGACTTTATAATTACTTATAAGACTTACATATAGAAGTTAATATGTATACGATGGTTCATATAGCACATGTCTACAAATACATTGTACGTAAGTGAACCTTAAATCACTAATAAAAGGCACTTAATCACTATACATCTGCAAACATACTTATGTCTTGACGTATAAAAGTAAAAATGTATAATGAAGGTTAAAATTGACTTAAAACACGTATATATATACACATATTATCATACATATACAATGGTTCATATGTAACATGTTTCTACAAATAAGTTCCACATATAAATGCATATGCTTGTGATACTCACAAATAGCTAAATTAATAAGCAAATACTTACAATATGAAACTAGAAACACATAAAACATATAGATAATAATGTAAGAATGTATAAGTATATAGAAACACAAAAATCGATCTTTTTGTGAGAAATCCTTGAGTAACTACACACAAATTTCCCACCAATTTATCAAATCGGTGAGAAATTTGTGGGAAAGTACCGACGGATTTCCCACAAACATAATCATCTTTTATGTTTTTTATACTTACACATTTACAAATGTTCACATTCTTAAATATAAACATACAAAAGTATAATGAATGCTAAAATCAAGAATACGTATCTACATTCGTTAATAGATAAACAATGGTTCATAAAGCACATCTCTACACAAACATGTTACACGTATATTCATGAGCCGAGCCGAGCACAAGCCTACCAGAGGTCGAGCTTGACTCGTTAAGTTTATTAAGCTTGATCTCGAGCTCGGATCTGTTCGAGCCTTGTCTTGTAAGTTCGTTATTGAGCTCGTTAATAAGCTCACTTATAATATAAACGTATAACATTTTATATATGTTTGATACTTAAAATATTCTAGTATCGTTTTGGCTCGTGAGCCAATTGATCTTTGTATGTATAGCTCAGGTTTGGGCTCGATCTAGTTTAGGCTCGGCTCATTCGAGCTTTTACCGATCCGATCAGGAGCTTTTCAAAGCCGCTAGACTTATTTCCACCTCTAATTGAAACTAATAAACAATATTAAGACATAAATTGTAATATTAGAACTTGTAATATTAAGAAACATAAAAAATATTTCTTGTGGCTAATGGTAGGTAATTATCCATAGATTTCACAGAGACTAATTAAATCATATTTTTCTTAAATAAGACCGTGTGAAATCCGTGGGTAATATAGCTCTGATTTGCCTGAACTTGACCGTCGCTAATATGTGTGAAATTTATGACTGATTTCCCACGAAAGTCCGGTCAACACGGTTAGTGTGAATATCGTAGTGATCAGTGGGAAATTTGAGACCGATTTCCAAAATTTGGTCAACAAATTGGTGTGTAAATTATGTGAAATTAGTGGGAAATCTCGGTGATTTCCACGAAAATTTGGTCTACAATTTGGTGTGTAAATTGTCGGTGTCGTGGAAATTTCCACAGATTGTTTTAATGGGTAAAGTTTTGTGGGTAAAACCGGTTTGTGTAGTAGTGCATTATCTGTTTTCCTTGGTATCGGATGGGCCTTCATGATTGTGGACTAGGTCATCCCGGTTTGTTTAGGCGTACTCTGACTTATCATCGACTCCATAATATCATCGGGAAGACATGATATGATGATACTTTTGAGTCTTTGGTCTGGTTGACCACTCTCCTCTCATCCACGAGTCCAGCGAGCTTGAGTTTAGGCAAACCTTGACGATCTTTGGGATAAATGGACCTTCATTAATACACTTGATATAATAAGGTTCCATCGATCAAATAGCAAAGCATCGCTTTTTCCATTTGTTAAATTTACCAACTTCAAGTCTAGGAAACAATGAATAAGCTCCACCTTTTTGTCGACTAGTTGGGGTACATCAATTTCGACCATTAGGATCCACGATTTAAAAGCGTTTTAGGCGGCTTTTAAAAGTTTATAATCATCACCTCTCGATACCACTTGTTGTTCCTATTCACTATCGTATAAAAATAGTTAAGTACTTAAAATAAACTAATAGTGAATCAATGGTGAAATGACATAAGTAAAACACATTGATAAATATTCAACTTAATATTTTTATTAGAAATCAACCAAAAGAATACATTACCCAGTACTTGCGGAACGGTACTTAGGATTGAAATGACAAAGTGTTGTAACTCCTCACAAAGCTCGAGCTAAGTCGAGCACAACTACTATGGAACCAGAGCTATCTCGAGTGAGTCGTGTTGGAGGGTGAAAGATGGCTTGTGTGTGTGTGTTTACAATTCACAAGCTTAAATCTTTCACTCCATCTCTTATCTATTTATACAAGTATGAGTTTTAACTCTATCCTAAGTGACAAACCGACATTTTAAAGAAGACAAAATCTTGATGTATTTTGTCTCATTCTAAAGACTATATTAAGTAAGAGACAAGGCGCTTTCCATAAGTCGGTGATGACACCGAGCACGATAGTTAGCCATTCGGGAAAGATAACTTTGGTTGATAAGGACTTCATCTTATCGATTCAAACTCGTCACCTTATCCGCTCATTCTTGATCTTCATTGTCTTGATCTTCTACATCGGTTTGTCTTGATGTAAGTAGGCGGTGAGGTTTAGGGATTCGGTGAGTTATTGTCATCACTCACCGAATCCACCATCTTCTTCTTGACTCGGTCTTCACCCCTTAAGTTCCGCCTTCGGGTGGAGAGACTTCTTCTTCGCCTCTTCGAGTATCACGAAGATGGTTTACTGAGAGACTATGCACTCAGTGACCTGTTAGTGTTTAAGGGACTAAACACTTAGGGTATTTTCTATTCAAATCCTAGACTCAAGGGGTTTTGGGTATTTATTGAACCCAACAACATGCCAGATGTAGTGATCACTAACATTTTGAATCGATTGCCTTTGTTAGAAGCGGTGAGAACCTCTAGTTTAGCGCGAAACTGGAGGTCTAAGTGGACTTTGCTCACTGATTTCATAGTTGATGAGGATTTCTTTTATTATTTAACATATGAGTTTGATGGGAGGCTTGTTACTAGACTCTTAAATCGGCTTATGGGTCCAATAAGAAAGTGTGTCTTTTGTGAGCCAAGATCAATGCTTGGAAGAGCGACTTTCATTATGAAGAGATTAAGTGATTGGCTCTTGTTTTTGGTGGGCGTGGAATTGAGGAGGCGATTATTACAAACGGTATGGTGATCGAGTTCGTTCCCAACCCAACTTTACTCTCGTAGCGAGTTGAAACATCCGGTACTTCATGTTTGTGCTATGGCTACTTTGGAATATTTTCATGGCTTTCCAAATCTCGAGCTTAGAATTGATTCATGTCAATTTTCTAAGTGGTACAGTTTGGGACTTTATTGCTGGTTGTCCCTCACTTGAGTCTCTTAAAATGAATCGTCCTAGTACAAACGAGATGAGACTATGGGATATTGCAAAAGTAAGGAATTTGAAGAAGTTAGATTTAAGATTCGGTCTTTATAATATTGTGACGACAATCACAACATCCGATATCTTTCACCTGAAAAGACTTCAAAATCTTGAGACCCTTACATTCGATTTTGGTGATTGCATGGTAAGAAAAATTTGAGTTTTACACTTATAATTTTATAATGTTAAAGAAATGTGTAACAGTAATGTAATTTAATCTTTAAAACTTGTTGTAGTTGATACATGAAGCTAATTCTATGATGAATGTGCCCTTTGTATCCATGATTAACCTTAAGCTGTCCGATGTCGATTTTGGGAATAGTGTTATGGTATCGTTCATCATTGAAATGATTCGTGGATCTCCAAATTTGAAAATATTGGATACCAGAGTAAGTGTAATGATGTAATGCATATGTATCAAATAAACATTCCTAAATTGCCATGTTTGTGTATCTCAACACTATTTGATTTTTCAGGCTGCAAACACGCTTAGTGTTCTACCTTTGGAAAAAATTTCTAATGTTTTAGACAAAAACACATTCAGCCATGGCCAACTACAGAATGTGGTGTTTCGAGCTTTTCCTAGAACAAAGCATGAATTAACTTTAATAAAGTTTATACTTGCGTGTTCCCGGTCGCTAAAGACAATCAATATCGGGCTCGTGATAGGAGTCATGATGGGAATGAAAATATCGAAAGAGCGGGAGTTGGCTAGGAAGGCGTTGAAACTCCACGAGCTTCCCCAGTAGTGGTAGATTTTTTTAGTGGTTGTAGTTTATGTATGGGTTGAATACCCTATGACGATTCATGTGTTGTTATTTGTGTTTTGGTACAATATTTGTTTATATGGTTTGCTTAAAATTAGCTTGTTCATATGTTGTTATTTGTGCGTATTGTATGTGGTTGTAGTTTATGGTGAATGGCTATTTTGTACGTAGTATTTGCATTTTAACTTTGTAAAGTCAAAATTACAAAACCATTACTCAATATTTGACTTTGTAAAGTCAAAATTGCAAAACCATTACTCAATATTTGACTTTGTAAAGTCAAAATTGCAAAACCATTACTCTATATATGTTTTTTAGAGTTTATTGATATGTTTTAGAAGTTTGACTTAACAAAGACAAACTTGTAATGGTTTTGTGTTGTTTAATCTTCAACTAAGTTGTAGTATCGTAACTTGGCAACTTGAGGGACCAATTGTGTATTTTAAAGTGATTATTGGCGGGAGTTTTAAGTATGACAACGGAAACCATGACAAATTCGAGGACCGAGTGTGAAAAAGTCATTATTAGACCCTTGACCGTCTCTTACGGAGCGCTATTTACTGTGCACACCAACCGATAAACTCATCCACCACCTTTTCCACACACAAACAATTTCCAATGGAAGATTTCCCGATTTTGAATGAACTCATGGAGATTGCTGGTTCATCGAAGTTGAATGATCGTATGGCTGTGTGGTTTGAAGAAGAGGTTGCACGATAAGGGCTTTTGAAAAAGCTAGTTCTTAAGTACATTGATCATCTGAAGAGGGAAATCATGAAGCGTAGGGAGCTGATCGAAGAAAACGAAGCTTTGGGACCTCTGGGAATAGCGCTTGACTGTTTGGATGCGGCGAGGAAAATCGAGCGAGGCACACACCAACTTGTTCAATTCATACAGATTGTTGGTCAAGCGGTGAAGCTATTCGTTTCAACGAAGGTTTTGTCAAGAAAATGGTGAGCATAATGCACGAATTTTGGGTATTTCAATGGGGTAGATAAATGGGGTCTTTTGGGTGCTAGTTTTGGAAATATAGGTTGGTAAAAAGGGTATGTAAATAGGATCTTTTGTTTAGTTGTTGGTCTTGGTTTGATGTAGTTGTTTCTGATCTTGTAACCGACTATATTAATGATAAAATATCATCTAAGTTTTATGTGTTTCATCTGTTCTTGTATTGTGATATTGGGTGTATTTTAGTCTAATTAGTATCAGCAAAACCAAACATCCCCTTGTATCAGCAAAACCAAACAACCCCTTTTATCAGAAAAAGTTGAATCAAGAAAACCAAACACCCCTTGTATCAGCAAAAGGCAAAGGCGTTGGTTTAAAAATATGTGTTGAAAATGCAAATGCTTTAGCACTAAATCATAATGTATCACCAAACATCCCCTTGTATCATCAAAACCAAATAGCCCCTTTTATCAGCAAAAGTTGTTTCAGCAAAACCAAACACCCTCTTGTATCATCAAAAGCAAAGGCAGTGGTTTAAAAATATGTGTTGAAAATGCAAACGCTTTAGCACTACATAATAATGTATTGACAATGGTGTATTGTTTAGGAAAAAATTGGTTTGGTGTTAGTGTTGACAGTGGGACTGAACATGCCCAATGTCTCAAATTGTAACATCTTGAATTTTGACTTACCCAAGTCAAACAAATTTATGAAAGGCAACAAGAAATGTGGAAGCTTATAAAGAGGCTTTGACAATGGTGTATTGACAATGCTTTAGCACTAATGGATGAACACCAATGCCTCAAATTGTAACATATTGAATTTTGACTTAGCCAAGTCAAACAAAATTTATGAAAGGCAACAAGCGTAACTTATATTTGTGGTATGACTTGGGTAAGTCAAACCTATTGGAAATGCAAAGCGATTTCAAGCGTTACAATGCACAACCACACACATTACTTACATAAGAACCCAATTTTTATTCATCGATTTCATGTTCTCAACAACTACAAAGTTTCTATCATTAAATATCTGTTATTAGACCCATATTCTCCCTATCATCCTTTTCCTTCATTTCCTTCCTTTCCTTAAGATATTTAAACAAAATTTCGATTTTTAATCCTTTCTCCCAAATCGTTAAACTTTGATAACACGATGTCACCCTCTTCCTTCTCCTTCTTAACACCCAAATCCTTTTCGTTTAGGCGGTCTTCTTCCTCAACGAACTCAACAAAACCTTCCCTTATCGTTTTGTGCCATTATAGTTTTTTTTTTTGGGTAGAATGTGTGTTGCTTGTATTCTAAGGTTCAATGTTGTGTGTTGCCGGTACTAATATTGTTGAAGGTTGGATTAGATTCTAAGTATGTTGGGTCAAAATTGTGAATGGTCTATTATACCCTTGAATTAAAGCCATAAAATTAAAGTTGACTATGACAATCCTGGTCAAGGGACGAGTTTGGCATATAAAACCCAAGTTTTGGACCTCCGGCAATGATAATGCCCAACTTTGTTCCATCGCGAAGCGTATGACCAAGTTTAGGAACCAACGGTGTATTTTAGTCTAAAAAACTAAACAAACAGCCCTATCTCATAAACTAAAATATCTAACATCTTGGGTTACACATTATAAACAAATTACAAATTTAAAGTTTTGTAAGTTAAAAATTAAGGAAATTGCTACGTGGCCCTAAAAGTTGTATTAACTGTTTGTACTTCTAATAATAACTGATCACTTTTTAAATTTAACATCTTTTAACAGACTCTATGAACCGTAAGTTATACGTGTTTTTGTTTTTAAACGTAGCCAAAGGCTACGTTTAGCAAAACCCTATAATTTTAATATGCTTTTGTAAATGTGGTACATATTTATGTAGTTAGGAAATGATATCTAGTGACTAGTGTAAATCTTTATTTTAATACAGGTCGTGAGTATCTGTCTAAAGATTATAATTTCTCATCGAATATTAGACTATCAGTCAAGAATTAGTCTTCGTCGTTTCCTATTTGAGTAGTGATTGGGAGGCGCAAATTATATCTTTAAAGATATATTGTCGTATATGGCGTCGTCACGATGGCCACAATGATAGGACCATTTTTTATAATAGCAGGGATCACTGCACACGTTTTAGTCGCGTCTCTAGCATAATTAGTCTTCCCAATCGTTTCACTATTTTCTTTGTTCATAGGTGAACGCAGTATGGGTTATATATCATTTCTTAACCGAATTAAAGACAAAATTCAGAATTTTAGTTGAAATCATAGTCAATTGTCATTACCTGTTACAAATGCATAAAATGATAAGTAAGTAACATGGATAATCACCTATACTTTACATACCATCACATCTACAAATTAACACCATGAATATAACTTGCAATAACAATGATAGCAAAACCGATGTGAAGCGAGGGTCGCTCCTAAAGCATTAATTTTCAACTGGGCATTAGCCTCTGTAAATAACACATATTTGCAAATCAACAAGTCCTTAGGGCGATTTTTTAAGTATGATGACCAAATAAGAAATTCGCTAGAATACATTGTTATTATAGAGCTTTTAAATTAACACATCCCAAACAAATCCAAAGCTACAAGTTATTCATTGGCATGAGATGCAAACTAAAACAGATATAATTAAGTCACAACAAACAAACAAACAAACTCTATTCAAGGACTCAAACTACACACCATAGCCTCATCTTCTTGTTATGGAAACAATGGTCTTTCGCATGAAGCTCCCATGATGGTTTTGGTTCTTCAAGTTTTCTCAGTGATTGCTCACCTTTAGTAGGGTTCTCCCACTGGACAAACTGCTGCTGCTATTCTCTCTCGCAGATTATATTTCCTGGCGATTATAGGCCGGACATCTTCAACCCCAACCAAACTTTCCAAAAATGGTATAATGGAAAGGAGTTCTTGATCTGAACGGTCATCAAACCAGCTCTCTATTGGTATACCATTGTCAACTTGAAATCCAAATGCCTGCAGCAACACAGCAGTAATGCATTATATATGAATAGGTTATTTGGGTTCTTTCTGGCGGCAAAAAAAGCTATCCGAAATTATACCTGAGGAGAGTTATCAATCATGACGACATGTGCTAAATCACGACCAAGGACAGATAGATCTTTGAGGTAATTCCCTTCAAAGAAAACACAAGACTCGCGATAAACACGATGCCTAAATACTTTCCTTTTTGGATCCAACACATTCAGAAGCTGTTCAGCGTATATGCTTTGACTAGCAGTAAAAATAATAATCTCAAAAGTACCAGCTACCCTCTCCATAAACTCTTTAAGGTAAGGTCGGCAACGAACATAGACTTTGTGATCCTCATGGTTAAAGTTCACAGAAAATGTGAAATCTGCATCACAAGGTTCGAGCGTGGAGTGCACCAAAGTCTCTGCCAAACAGAAACCAGCTCAATAAATGTTATCAGATGGGTCAATACAGGTTGCGTTTTATCTCAAAATGAGTCGTCAAAAAATTTAGCTAAAAGGGATATGTCAAACATGCTACAAAGTCCAATTTTAAATAAAATTTCAACCCAGCAGATCTCAGAACCAAGTCTGTTTGACCCGTTTTCATTTGACCCGTTTTCAAACTGCTCAAACCTTTCTACCACTGTATGACTAAACATAATACCTTATGTTGTATTTTTCTTTAAAGGCCAGAATCACAGTGGATAATCAGCAGTAACAAGTCACCATTATATTTTTGTATCATTAACATTAAGTAACAAATATGCAGTACAAGTAACATGTGAAAAGAAATACTAACCGTCGAGGTCTAAAACAAGAGTAGTAAGTGGACAACTTCGTGTCTGTTTGGGTAGTAGCAACGGCCTAAAAGTTGGGACCACAGTAGCCAGTTCTGGCAAGTTCTTTATGAAAAAATACGGATCAAATTCATCAAACTCTTCACACTCATCATCATCCACTTGAGCATCAGATGATGTATGATCATGATCATCTTCGTCAACACATTCCAACTTTGAGTCTTTCATGCATTGGTATATGGCTGAAACTTCATTTGACAGACCACATCCTAAATCTGTATCAAAAGAACAATGTATTTCCACATTTTATTTGATGGATAATTCATTTCTATTCATACATAGCAGCAAATAACTAAATTATCACTTACCTCCATCTGGTATGTCTCCTTCAACAACTCTGGAAATATGGAAGGTGGGAGAAAATATGGTCCCCTTCACGAACGTGTCAGTTGCATCACATCCCTACAGTATATTAAACACAGTCAATTTACAGGAGATGAAGTATACTACATGTGAGCCAAATAATCAACATGGGCATTAGTTAAAGTTCATTCAGATTTCATACAGTCATCTTCCATATTTGTTATGCTTTTTCAAAAACTTGACAAGTATATAATCAACTGCGTTACATCTTACTAACCAAGGATACTAAAAACTTCTCTCTCCGTGTCTCTGCCCTTTAATTTCTCTAGTCAAGCATTTCACAGTGTGCAATATATCTATAAAATATGGTAATGGTTGTTGTAGTGCTTATATTTGATTATTGGTATGAGTTAATGGCTGATGTTCATATTGAGTTATACAGATAGAAGCTTGATTTTTTGGTACATTCTAAAGCCATAGTCTCATTGAACAAGAGTCAAGTGCTGATTATTTAAATTATATTTTCTCAAATGATCTTTAGTCAAGGGAAATTTTAAGTAATGGGTAATGAAATTTAAATAATATATAAAAATAATAATTATAAAAAAAAACAAAAAAGCATGAATAGATATACAATTACCTCAGAATCCATGGGTATGGTGTTGATTGAAAGATAAGAATCATTGTCCAAACATATACCGGCATTGGTATCACCATCAGATACGCCTCTGGCATTTAGATTAGTTGCATCAACATTCTCTTTGCTATTCTTTGTGCGGGTGGTTGCTGTGAGTTACAATAGACATACAAATGGGATTACAATCCTCAACATGAAAGAAAAATAATAATGAATAGTCCCAAGACATAATACCAACAAGTCTATGAAACAATTACATGCGTATATTGGTTTACACCATATAAATACATCCAGAAAACACAAAGATCTACAATAGCTAATCTAAAATAGTATTTTGCTATTCAAATGCCTTAAGCCAACTTCCACTAAAATCACCAACCACCTCATGATAGTTTATGGTGAAACTATGTACATTAACAGCGCAAATTGGCTTTTTAACTATCATTTAACTACCACCGAATAGAAACTTGGGGGTTAACCATAGCTTTTAGAGACCAGCTTCTACTAAAAAACCACCAACCATCCTAAGGTAATTATAGTTAAACTATGACATGAGCAACCAAAATAGACTTTTGACAGTCAGTTACCAACCACCGCTTATAAAGTACTGTATGTTGTTATGGTTACAGTATCCAAAAACTATAACAATTACAGTAACATAGCTTCATTACAACACCAAACTGATAGCAAATACCAGAAAACAAAAGACACACCAGAAACAACCAAGGTTAGTTTGCCGACTGTAAATGATAGTATAAGACAAAAAGTTATGATAACCATCTTACCAGGTTTTGTTTCCTAGCAGAAGACGTAATTATCTGAGACACTTTGTTTTCCTGGTTATCGACATCTTCTTGAATCTTCTTAGTTTTCGAAACTTTCGGACTCGCGAGCGCTTTAGAGGAATTTCTTACCATTGCTACTTTCTTTGTTTGCATCTCAGACTTGGGGAAAATCAAGGCCTAGACGCTTAACTTCAACTTTTTGGTAGATACGTTTATAAATTGGGGTCACCCCCAGAACACCATACAGTCGCCTAATACAAAGCTACAGACAAAAAGAATACCAGTCAACAATATAAAACTTCCAACAGTGTGAAAGCTTGAAAATCAATGTAGGAGCTCAAATAAGTCAGGTCATACATGTGGTATTTATACAAGATGCAACTACAGTAAAAGGTAATCGTCAAAAAACGACATTTGTAAACACGGCTGATAGACCAAATAGGTGAGGTTGATAAGTCATTAATCAGATGAGCATGTGACTTAACAAAAAAACCATTACGAAAGACTAGCAACACTCATATAAGCACAGACATAGCAACTGAATACAGTAATTATCATGTGATATCTTTCAGTACAGTTTAGCTCAAAGTAGTAAACAACCTAAACTGCACATACTAACAGACCATGGCATAGCTTTAGTTACAAATTTCCAAACTAAAACATTTTAAAAGCAACATAAACTTATAAAGTATCATCAAAAGTTGTCCAAAACCATATCGCACCAGCGTGTTATGTCAGCGCTGCATCATAAGCCATATAACACTTGATACTATTATAAAAAGCACGAGAATCTTGGATTCTTGATACAAATTTTCGCACTTTGATATTAAAATTTCAAAAATAGCTATCACGACAAAAGTACAAAACCTTTCTATGTACAAAAGTAATTTAAATATTGCGCAGAATTATTTGTGTTAGCTCATTTGGGCTTATGACCTTATTTCCCAAAAGCCCATTTTTCCATGCTTATTTCCTAGTTTTAATGTAATAATAAGCTCATACCTCGTCATAAGGCGAAAAATGTACCTAAAAAGCAAAAAGAATAAGCTCCTTTACTAAGCATGTGAGCTTATATAAATTTGGAATAACTAATAAGCTCGTAAGCTCACTTTTTTCGACTTATGAATTTATCTTTTTTTTGGGTTATAGCTTATTTGTTAAGCTTATAAGCCTGGCAAATAAGCTATAAGCCAAAAAAAGTGAGCTTATAAGCTTTTTTCCCAATTTTACATAACCTCATATAAGTGCACAACTTAAAAAAATCAAAACTTGGTCAACAAGTAAACCTTAAATCTATCACATTTAAACCCCACAAAAACCCCCAAATTTCAAAACCCTAATTTAAAAACCAACAACCAAATCAACTAACTTAACAACCAGTCAACAAACAAAAAGAGCTGATTTAAGCTAAATACAGTCTGAAACTCACAATACCTGCTTCAAATTCAAACAATTTAACAGCTCAAGGCAACACTTTCAGAGCTTCACACACACAGTAACTGTGTGAAATAAATAAAACCAACGGTCAAAAGAAAATAAAAGAAAGAAATAGAAATGAGAAGATGAAAATATTTGAAATAATTAATCCAAAATTTCCAATTTTCCCTCCAAGGAGAAAAGAGAGGGAAAACGAAAAGATCAAACGAAATTTTTGGGTCTGAAATGATTTTCAAGAAAAATTTTGGTTTTCTTTTTTTTATTTGTTTGTTTGTTTCTTTATTTATTGTTGAGTTTATAAATTGAAGAGTTGATTGCAAAAACAGTCCCTGTGGTTTGGCTATATCTAAAAAGTAGGTAGTATAACTTTCAAAATGAACACATAAGACACAATTTTTTGCTTTCATCAAATATTTCATGGAACGATATTTTATAATGACAGACATACGGTGACAGTTTTTGACCTGACACGAAATCCGACTTAAAATCGATGCACAAATTAACAGGTTCCAGTTAAGTCTATAATAGATTTCGGGTCGAGTTTGGGTCGACCCAACTAATCTGTTTATTAAAAATCTTAGGTTCGGGTTGAGCATAAATTAAGCGAGTCGACTCACTAACCCGTTTAATAGTATCCTTTATTAGTTTAAGCACTTCTTTCTTTTGGTTTTTCTTTTATATATAATATAGATGTAGACTTAAACAAATAAACACACGTAAAACAAAGTATTATGTATATTTGGAACATTTTATTTATACATTTATTTATGTTCGTTCGTTTACGTTTTGGTGAACGAACATAAATAAACATGAATTACCACTTTTTCTTATCGAATGAATATAAACAAGAAAATATGTCCATTTAAATGTTTGTGTCCGTTCATTTGTGCGGTAAACTTAAACGAACGAACATTATTTAGTGTTTGCCCGATTCATTTACAACCTTAATTTTCGCCAACCTTGCTCTTCTTTTGTCCCGCCTGGTTTCTTATTCCTGTTCCGTAAATTCATACGAATAATTGCAGGTCAAAATTTTCTTGTAGAAAATACACATGCGCTTTTGGAAAATTGTAAAGATTGTGATGCACTTTACCAAACCATGTGGCCGGTTTTTGCAATTACTCACTTAAAGATGTTAAAATAAATGACGTAATTAAATAGAGTCAGGTGTGTGAATGGGTTTTACTTGCGTTAGGGGCGCGTGTGTATTAGGGGTGGAGTTTTAAAGGTGAAGTGCTGATGTTTGGGCGCGTGGAAGGATGAGATAGTGAGTGTGGTTGGTGGACATATGTGTGAGTTTTTCGGGAACATCAATATTTGTGATTAATATTCTTATTTTTTTTGCTGAATTTCAGATATGTTGTCTTTTCATTTTTACGTAGTGTACAGTTGAACCCCTTCTATTATCAGAAAATTGCTGAATTTAGCTATCTTATATTTGAAAAATTATTTTGAGTGCTAATTATATGACTAACTTTATGTAAACTTACGACGTGGCAAACTTTATGTTTGTTGTAGCGTACACACATGCAACACAATTTTTTAAACTAGAAAGCAAACTGAGTCACTTTTACTCATTGCTACGCACTCTAATAAGTGTATGTCTTATTATTTTAGTTTGTTTTAAAGCGAGATATCATTAACACGCTAAACGTAAAAAATACGAATGGTCGGCACGCTAAACTCATACCATGCAATATAGAGGTGAGCAAATGACCGAGCGGACCGGACCGACCGAGACCGGACCGGACCGGACCGACCACATTTGGTCCGGTCCTCGGTCTATGCATTTGGGCTAATTCGGTCTTTGGTCCGGTCGGTCCGGTCCGGACCACAAACCGACTATTTTGGCCTTAGTAGACTCCAAACGGTCTGGTCCGACCGACGGACCGACCGAGACCGGACCGGACCGGACCGACCACATTCGGTCTCGGTCTCGGTCTCGGTTTTTACCTTATTTCGGTCTTCGGTCCGGTCCGGTCCCAGACCGATGCTCACCCTTAATGCAATATGCCAATCACAAGCCAAATATGTTTGAGTTGGTACAGTGGCTCACGCCAATGTTTTTTTTTTTTTTTTTTTTTTTTTTTTTAGTGAGTATTTTAGAGGTTGTGTTTCCAATAACATGTTAGTGTGTGTTAGGCGATGCTAATGGTGACTATAAGTATTGTGGTCACCTCCTACATCAGCGCCACATCACTTTTCTTTCTCCAAAACTAAACTCAACCACAATTTGCTAATGGTGACCACAATGATAACCGTAATTTTTTTTAATTAAAACTTCATTCATAACTAAATAAACATTACAATAATAATTCAACTAATCAAGCTAAATACAGTTGAATTCTACCGTTTAATCGAGCTAAATATATAGTTATATGAACCAAATATAAAAGCACATTTACTTTTTCTTCATTTACTTCTTCTTCAATGTGCTGCAAACACCCCAACTGAAAGTGTGAGATAGGAAAGAAAAACACATTTCCTTTGTTTCATTTCCTACCAAACTGATCCAAAAATAATAATTAAAAAAAGACTCACACACAAACATACACAATTGTTATGGTTGGCTGACAAACCAAATGTTGAAAAGGTTAGGAGTGACCGATCAAGATTCGTTGTGCTAATGTAAGATAACTCATCATCTACTCTACGGGAGGCAACCAACCGAGCCATTAAAGATTCGCTTTATGAGGTGTTTTAGTATCGGTGTTTTATTGAGATATGTATAATGTAGTCGATGCAGAACCAATAACGTGTTAACTGTTCCCCATACCTTACGCTCTTACACTATGTTCGGAGTCCGGTTTAATGAAGAAAAGAAAGAAGAGGGAAGAGAGGGTGTTCTCAAGATTGTTAACCTCGAAAAGAAGAAGAAGAAGATAGAGACTATTTTTCTTCCGCCAGATTGGGAAGAAGAGAGAGGAAGAAAGTAGATTCCTTCTTCTTCTTTTCTTTCCTTTCTTTCTTTTAATGATTATCTGCTAACCGAGCGTTAAATTAAGTATTTACTTTCAAATTTGAACTACTCAAAAATTCTAAAACAGTAAAGGTGACAATTATTGGTTAAAAGTGACTTTATGGTGTACCCTTTCGTTCCATATTTATTATTCATGTTTTTTTTTTTTTTTAATGTTTCCAATTAATCGTCCACTTCCATAAATAAATAGAATATAAATCAAGTTTACCATATTAACCCTCACTTGACTTTATTATTTACAAACTTTAAAAAGTTAGAAATTAATTAGTTAATGGTAAAACCGCCATTGTGGAAAAAGTATGAGAGAAAACTGTAATGATTATGTTTTTCTTAAACTGTCGGTGGACAATAATTTTGTGACAGAGGGAGTATATCACATTCATAGTGCACACTTGTTATGAGATGGAGCGAGTAATAGTATCGTAAACAGTGGTTAAACATGCTTTCAATGGCTCAAAGACCACTCTCAACTCCGTGATAATCATCAATGGCTCATTTGCTAGTCACAGCTCTATCACAGCTGAAGCATAACAGGCAGCGCAGAGTTTATTCTAGGAACTTTAGATACATGTTACATCGTTCAAGTTTTTTTCACTAGATCAACTTGCAGCTTGCAACTATAATAGTAAACCCAAACAACACACTCATTTACACGGATAACACAAAGACTAGTCCCATGACTAAACAAACTAAAAACGAAAAAAACCAAACATCATATTACTCAGAAGAAGAGAGAGCCTTGAACTGCAATTGATGCAGTTCGTAAATGTCACTTTTTTACAGATCTCAGTTTAAATTACTATTCTTGTGAAGGCTATCTGTTTCCTACCATAAACTAATATGATCCTGATTAAAAAATTGCTATCAAGAATCAATGTATATGTATGTGGTCTACCCTATGTGTGGAAATCATAGTGAATTGTAGATTTACGAAGATAATGTTAATGAAGGAGACGAAAAGAGGGCATATCTTCTATCCTCAGAACATCATCCATAAGAAGCTCTTCCTCCAGCTGGGCCCTAGTTGATTTTAATACTTCCTGCATTACACAACTAAATAGTTAGTAACCCATTCATGGATAAACAGATCAATTCGGGGAGTTATACTTTGCCTCTAACAGGGTCAAGTGGTGAACTTACGTTAAACTCCATGTAGCTTGCATTTTTCTGTTCCCATTTTTTGTCCATAACGATAAATGCAACACAATAAAGTAGGTCAAAGGCCCACTCGCTTTCTGAAAATGCATCAAAGTCTGTAATTAGTTTACAGAAAACAAGATTTAGGCTCCTATTTTAATATTATACTCCGTATTAGCTATCAATTCTAATACGAGTCCCAAATCTCATGGTGGCAACATAAGAAACGGCCATCTTAAACAAATTAGCCTCATGTTGGGCACAGGGCATAACGTTGTATAGATGAAATCTTTATATGGGTGGTCTATGTCACACTGTAATACCACATTAGGTACACACATATAGCATAAATGTGGCAATCCCGACCCATTTATGTATGAACGGGTTGATTTGGGTTGTCTTCACTCTCAAAGGGGCCGAATTAAAAATGTAACTAAAAGGTGGTGGGTCGAATGGGTCAAGCAGTTACAAGTCTCCAAAAGTCCATTTTTAATGCATACGACCTCCTAAATTGCTTATTTTGACCAGTACAACCGACACCTATTTTGGCCCGTTACACAACCCACTGTTTCTCCACCCCTACTGTGGTCCCATCATGAATGTACAGCCTATCAAAATTTATTTTGTCAAGTAAAAGTTTGTTTATTAAAGGTCTAGTCCAAATGGTCTGATGGAAAACGAATGAGATTTGTTAGTGACTGTGAGGAGATATTGAAAATATGGAACAGAAAAAAACAGAATTAACTTACGAAAATGATACATTTTTTTGAAATATGGATTGACCTATCTTTACCTGACAACAGATGTACAAAAACAGCACTCACTAGTGTCCTTGGTTTAGCTGAAATATTAACACTATTTGGTTAGCCAATATCTTCAAGATCCTCAAAAGTAGTGAGAATCACATATCAGAAAATGAAAAAAAAAAAAAAAAAAAAAAAAAAAAAGGAAGAATACACGCACGCATTTGCACACTTATATGCATGTAGAAATCAAATGTCTCAAAATCTACAGAAAATATACGGTTTTACTTACTAGCATCTAGATCAAGCATTTTCACGAGCATAAATGTAATATTTAGACCAGCTACAGCAAATGGATATTCCCACGCAGCTCCCCTAGCTCCTTGTTTTCTTATTAGGTGCTGGAAAGATATCTGCAGTTCAGAATATAGCATCAGGCTTAAGTAACAGCCTAATATGTTGCTGACCAAATTGAAGTGCATAAAAACAAATAAAAGAGAATCTCATTTTTATTGACTACAACGTACTTGCACTGAAATAAGCTACTTGCCAGGGTGTATCTGTTGAAAATAGAGGTGGCAATTTTGCCGCATTTACTTATGAATTTGTCGAATTTGGGTTAGCTTTTATTTTAAAAGGATCAACCAGGTTAAACCATTTCAAAAGTCAGCCAAAATTTATTCTTAATTCAGACACTCCTCCTAAATTGCTTTATCCAAGAATTTAGATTATTATCGTAATAATATAATTAGTTAGTCATATTTGACACATCAAATATATATCCATTGTTTCTTAAAATTGGAACCAAAAAGCGGATATAGGTCACAACCCGAGCCATTATGACATGTTACCCGACTCGCCTATGTTGCTACATCAAGTTACAAATGACAACTAGGGTTTATGTAGCCAGGATCTGGAATCTTACAGAGAATGTTTTAGCAAAAAATAGCAAGTTCTCCAAGGAAATGAATCCAGCTCCCCTGGTAATCAACAAAAGTAGCAAAATAAAGAGGAATTTCCACAATTTCGACAGATTATATTCAAGATAATGCAAGTAATATAGCAACCTAAAATCTGTTGATGGATCTTTTCCCTGCCATCCCATCTTTTTCCATTGTTCCGATATCAAGCCATTGAGCTTTTCATCCGGGAATGTGGCTGACCATAAAACACTCAAAGCCTCCTGTCCTCTTGCATAATGTAATTAATTAGTGACTCGAAATTTATCTTATGCTCATTATAAAGAAATATAATCATAAAAATCTGGAGATGGCTTTATGTTCAATAATACAATTCTTATGTCAACTTTTTGCATGCAAAAAATTTTCAATGAAAAACTTGCTGCCAATCATCCAACACGACTACTTAAAAAACAAAATTTGGACAATTGGACTGAATTTTTTTCGTATTTAAGCTACCTGATGTTCAAGCCGGGTCGAGTCGAAATAAACTTTCGTCCGGTTTTTCAGCCTTGTTAGTCTCTCCTCCTGCAACATTTAACAAGTAAATTGATTGCTATCTTCCATAACATGATGACATCATTGATTTAGGATAGATGTGGTTAATTGGCCACAGTAAACAATGGGTCAAAGTGAGCTCGGGCATGTAGTTTTGTGCAAATCGAAACAGGTCAGGTTGGTATTTGTTGAACCAAATTGCATTTTCCTAAATACGGAATGTTAAAATGCATATGTTATGTGTATGATATGATAACCAAAAATTATAATATTTCAGAAAAAATTACGATATTTTCAAATAAGAATGATTAAGGAGGTTTTATGCTTATAAAAATAAATAAATAAATAAACGCTTTGGGCGACTTTTGACCCATCTCCTTTTTAGCTAAATTTTCAATTGAATTTACTCGTTTGACACGAATCAACCTGCTCATATTGAGTGAGTCAAAAACTCATAATTGACACCTCAAAATAAGATTATTCAAAACCCGATGGTAAATACTAAATACAACTCATTTCACTTTGCTATTTGGTGATAATGATAGTTTGAAAACTTTTTTTTGGAGGATCCCAACCCAAAATTAGCAAGAGATCAAAAGACCAGCAGCCATACATCAAAACAGTAGGGCGATAGTTTGTAAACTTGCCTGGAGAGGCGTCACATTCATGCAAATCCGTGCATAACTTCCCTTCTTCTGAAAACACACACAAGGTAGGCCCTTCCTCATCCACGTATGAGCACAACAAGTTGCAGAATCTGCAATAAATTAGTTAGACTTATGTCCATACCCACATGAAGAATTTTAAAAAATAAAACAGTCTCATATTTAGTTAATGCAATTGATTAAAGGGGCAAACTACTTTGAAATATTCGCGTGGGTGCAAAACATGAACATTTTTATCCAAATTTTGCCATCTACAATGATCTGTTTGAATATAAAAATCAAGTATAATGGCTACACATATTCGTATTATGCATGTACATGAATTTTCCAGCTACAATGGTTGTTTAAATACGATGTTGCAAGTAGAATAGTTTATTTCACTCATTGACAAATGATGCTTACCCCTGAGATGTCATTAGCTAAGGTGCAAGGGTATGAATGCAGGGATGCTGGTGCGTTATGTATGGATGTCATGATCCAAAAATTATAACTAAATAAAAAAAGCTTTAAGGATATGAGTGTGCATTTGTATATGCATACAAGTCAAAAGCTAAACCTATAAAAGAAATAAGTTATTATATAATTCACATGTCAAATATGTAGGATAGGTACACACCAAACTCTAAACCTTATTTGATAAGTGACTTGTTTTTGTCTTAAATAACCAAAGAAGAAAACCTAACTACTTATGTTTTCCTTGTTTTACACTTACATAATCATAAATTTTAGGTTGCCTTTTTTAAGTCTATTTCTAACTTTGTAATTCTAAATTCTCAATCCTTGTTTTGGTAAAAGAGAAACCAAAGTTGTCCCTAACTATGAGGGGTCACTACTGATAAACTTATTATACTTTATTTGATTTGATTTCAATGATTCGACAGTACTTCCCTCACATATCACCCATCTTTTCAGCATTAAGGCAACTACAAAAATATCCGAGATTTGGGCTGTTGAAAGTGGTTTAAACATGAATTATTGCATCTCAGGCTTTGTGTACCCTTTTAAAGAATCCCTTGGCTTCTATCTTGTAAACAAACTCAACATTAGAGAAATCAGACTTGGATCTTATATAATGATAGAAAAACTGAATTTTACCCGGTTCGTGACTCACAATTCCGTTATCATATAACTCTTTTCTTCGGGCATAAAATTTCCACCTTAGGACGGATAGCATGCTGAGTTTGATATATCTGCACACAGGGCAAAAGTATGTATGTCCGTAAGACTCCGCCCATGGTGTTAAGAGAGTAAAGGTCAAACAAGGTTGACATAGGGTAGTTTATAGCAATTAGTAAAAGAGTTGGCCTTTGATAGGAGCACATAAAGGTCACCATTCATACCAGCAACCCTAAGATTTTCAACTATTTATGTTCAAGGCTGTAGTGCATAACTTTAGTTTATCCTTGCTGTATGTTTAGCAAACCGTTGACTAGTTTAAAATCAGCAATTTTGACATCAAAAAGTTAATGAAAATCCATTGCGCAAATCTAACTCGAATGCAAAGAGTAGCCTTTCGTATTTACTTGAGCAAAAGCAGTAGTAACATGAATGCCAAAATGACCAATGTCTGACAAAAATAATAATAGGAACAACTTAATGAACATTTTCGCCGAAAGAAACTAGGAGGTAGTATGCAATCTAATATCTAACTTCACGTATCAATCTACTTGAGCATTTCCAGCTAACTAACTATATAGCTATAAAACATCCAACTTCATAAACGCGAAGCCTAATCATTCTTTCAACATTTCCACAGCTCAAAAGCAAACAAACACCCGGCCCGCTCACAAATTTTCACAAAAAACGTTAAAATGATAACAACAAACGCATTGTCCGGTTAACTTGATAAAGAATATTAACAAGAATACCTTACAGAAAAAATTCACACAAATATCACAAATACAAATCTACCTCACCCTAGGTACAACATTTCCACAAATAAACGAATAAAATGATAACAGCAAGACCTGATATATATTCTAAAGCAAATTTCACATTTTTATAACAAAATTATGCAATAGATTTGTAACAGAATTGACGGTTATTTAAATAAATACCGGAAAAAAGGAAGAGGAAGAAGAAGATACTGAAGGGATGATGATGATATTAGCAATGCAGCAGCAGCGTCCTTCAGATCTTCTTTTCATTTCATTCTACTGCTTTTTATATTTTTATTTTTTTAGCAGCAGCAGCTCTTTTGATTCTTTTTAACAATCAATTATCCGTTCAATTAACAACAACATCAAACACATTAATTGGTTCGTTTTGTTGTTGTTAATAGTGGTTGGTTGTTCGTAATTTCAGCGTTTTATCATTTTTCTTTTCTTATGCCTTTTTTTAGTCCTTGGATTCCATGCTATTGGTTAAGTTGCTCCTTTAAATTTTATAAACTGCTACGTATAAAGTTTTCCTTTATTTTTCTTGAAAACGCGATACTTGTTTTTTCTGACATTTTATAAAACTCTAGAACCGGTTACATCAGAAAAAACCGGGTTGAACCTAGAAAAACCAAGAACTGTTTAGTTTGATGTTTGATTCCGTTTCAAAAACCATAATCCAATTGCAAGTTCTCCATAGCTCAAGTTATGATAATAGAATTTTTTTTTTTAAAATACTCATTTTCAACACATTTTGTGTAATCTAAGTCTTTTATTTACAATATTTTTCTGGTTACCCTCTCGTTTCTCCACAACTAAACAATACGTATTCTTACTAGTCAGTTTTAGTTTCCATTTATCAGTATTATTCGTGTTTAGTCATGATTAATCTAATATTCTAACCAACTCAAAGCAAGTAGTGTTGATAGCAAGGACTTGAATGTCCGCCTAAATTCAATTTGATAGCCAAATGGAAAACTGAATGACCTATATGAGAAAGATGTTTCTAGTCACTGGAATTTCATAAAATGAATATAATAGTAAATTCGAAGGTCTGGACATTGCTATTGTTTGTGTTGTTGCTGCTTGTATGAATTTCATGGTTTGTATGTTCTCTGGTTTTTTTTTTTGCTCTAAGTTCAACTGTTATGGTTTGTCATTAGCTCTGATTTGGATGTTTTTTCATGTACCTTGGTATTGAGCTAATATATTTTACCTTTTAACAAAAAAAAAAAAAAAAAAAAAACTCTTTAGAGCGATCGCCCCACCTTAATCATGTAATACGAATCGTGAAGGATTAACAATTCACCATACAGGTCTACAAAACTTGATATTTGCTTGCCAGCCAAGTCACAAAAGATGAATCGAGAGAATCATTCATATTCTTACGTATCTAACCATATTTATTATAGAATTTATTATACTAATCTATCAACCGGCAGAGCCGTATACGAGGGTCTGCAAAGTGTGTTGTCGCACAAGGCCTTCAAATTATAAGGGCCTAAAAAAATTTATATGATATTTATATAATTCTATAAAAATGACTATGAGTATTTGATTTAAAAATGCTAGCCGAAGCACTTTGAAAACCATTAATTCTCATTTTATCTATTTAGAAAATTATTTACTTTATATTTTAGGCTCTGATTTTGTTATCAAACTAAATTTTCTACATAACTTTTGAAAACAAGAGACGGCACTGTCAAGTAAGGCTGAGCATCAAAGGTCCAAAACCGAATCGGACCGATAAAACTGACGGAACCGACAAAAACCAAGCCAACCCGATATCCCGTTGGTTCGGTTTCGGTTTCATGTTTTACATGTTTTCGGTTTCGGGTCGGTTCAGTTCGACCCAAAACCGACAAAAACATACGTAAATACACCTAAACCGAACCGACTCGACGGCCCGACACAAAACCGAACCGACCTGACGGCCCGTCGGTTCGGTTTCGGTTTAGATTTTTCATAAATTTTGATTTTCGGTTTTGTCAGTTTGGGTCGGTTCGGTTTTGGACCGATGCTCAGCTCTACAGTGAGTGTCAAGTGTCAACCGAGACTCAATACCTCTTTGAGTTATAAAAGAAAGGTTGGTTGTGACATTGTGAGAAAGATAAAGGGTAGAGTGGATTAGTATGTTGAGTGGGATATTGGCATTTTATGTTGCATGGAGACAAAAGAAGAGCCCAAACAAGAGTCTTTTACTCTTCCACATGGCGCTGCATTTTAGTCTTCAACCATCCCGACCAAATCATTATTTTTAACGTATTTTTGTTTATTCTTTTGTGATTATAGAAATTAGAATCCAACATTTGGTTCACGAGTTTAAAAATGTATTCAACATTTTATTAGTAAATAAAACCGAAATTGAGTATATTTTAATAATGATTTACCCAATTCATTTGCCGTGGTATATAAGTCATGAGTGTAATTATCAATCGAGTGGTTGTGTATTCAAGTATCCTTATAAGTATTTACGAGATAGTGTTACATAAACACTATAAATGTTTGGAAAATTGTTTTTTATTTAAAGTTACGATGATCTGACAGGAACTCTTAACCTCTCTAAGTCTTATAAGTTATAATATTGACATATGTATGTATCTATGCAAAGCGAGTAAACAGTACCAGTTCGAGTTGAACTTTATTAAAGTTTAGATTAAGCTCGATAAGTTTGACTCACACGAGCCAAAAATCCAACTCATTCGCAGTCGTACCTCAAAAACTTGATGCATTAAGGCTAGCCCCAATGAACCCCAATCGCTGTCGATCGTCCATGTTGTCGATCGAGTATGGTGTCGATCGCCTCCCTGCACACGCCAATCGATCGCCTCCCTTTTTACCAATTAGATCGTATCACCGATCGACAATTCCAAAGCCTATCTTTTATGTGTACGTTGCAATCCAAAACAAAAAAAAAAAAAACATTTTACCCTATAAATACAACTAAAATCTCATCACAAATCTCACAACATTTTACACACTAAACTCAAAAATCTCACAATCCGCTTCTATCAAAAAAAAAAAAAAAAAAAATTTGAACTTTGGTCATCTCTTATCGCAAGACCTAATCGCTCAAGGTCATGGAAAGAGAAACGTGACGCAAGAAAAAGAGGATTGAATCCTCATTGGGCTAGCCTAAGATTACATTACAAACAAATGCACCTTACCTTCTAGATCTTGTTTTGTGATTCACAGGTGATAATGATTCAAAACAACCTACTCCCTCGACTAATAAACTCACAACACTTTATGCAGGCTTTCACTTTCAAATTTTCAATGCGTACCACTGTACCAGGACCAAATAAATGGTCTCTTTACATTAAATATTTACACTTACAACTAAACTTTCCTTTTCTTTAAGGACAAATATCTAAAACTGAAACCACATATCTCAAGTAAGATATCACATATAAGACTTAACCCGCAACCTCATGGTTAATGGGTCAGTCACATAGTGATGATCCAAATCCTTTGGTCTTGAACTATTGAGAAAAGAAAAAAGAAAAAAATTACAGACATTTGGGAAGAAGGAAAAGAACAAACAAACAAGGATTAATACGGCACATAACGAGATCAGCCAAATGACCAAAATGATAAATTACATGATAATTAATTCCAAGACAATTTGGGTTTAAAGATTGTATTTAATTAAAGAGCTGTGCATCTTTAGCAACAACAACAAAAAAACTATATTTTCTCCCATCAAAAGGGATGCGCTGAAACTATGATTTCATGAATAACAATGAATTAGTATACGAAAAAAGTCCGTCGAATATAATGTAGAAGGGGACACCTGTCGATCCACCGTGTGATCTTTAGACACGGATCGGACCCCGCACCAAAACTAAGGCCAGACCCAATCGGTCAGAAGTTCATCACCACCAATCAGGCACTTTTAATCTCCGAGCTCTATTTACAGCAAGTCTTTCGGCAGGAACCTTATGCTGAACTTGTTTCCATATCATATTCACAGCACCGTCTTTTTTTGGAGGATATTGATATTCATAGTGATGTGCGACTTCTTTAAGTCGTCTCCACATGTCAAGCCATTTCTCTTTTGGTATTTTTCTGAGGTGTTCGACCATATAACCCGGAACCAATGCCTCTTCAATAGAAAAGAAAACTGAGAATTTGTTGTAGTCTAATTCGTCTTCAAATGGCAGTTCGATTTTATCGCTCACGATGACGGGGACACAATGGCTCACGATAGCATCAAAAAGTCGGTTTGAGGAAGGAGTGTCTCCTGCTGGATTTAGACAGAACTTGGACGAACGCATTCCCTGAGAAGACTGCAACAAAGAATCTTATGAGATAATAGAGCTGGCAAGATGGGTGAGTTGGCTAACGAGTCAAAATTGGGTTCGGGTCGGATTATGCCATTTAGCATATGTCAACACTGGCCAGGGCAGGATGGGTGACCCACAAACACCTTTTGGACTATGATTACAAAAACAACACTTATCTGAATCTTTGAATAAAAAATAGTTTATAAGATTGTATGCTTTATATAAATAACCTTTTCGTGGCTTTCAACCTATTCGATCGATTCCCCCTTTACTAGACTGTTTTATTTTATCATTTGACCCGTTTAAGATAAAAACCATCCAAACCAACCCATTTCTAGGTGAATGGGTTGAAATGGCCAACTGTATACAGCCAAGCAGCTGATACAATTATACAAGGAGCACAAACAAAAAAATCCACTTGGTGTAAGTCAACTTTTGATGTAAAATGGGTCACATTCGCTTCAATGTAATATGTATGCCTTAGCTCCTTTTTGGTAAATCATGGGAATATAACAAGTGTCCTAACAAATGTTACCACAACAAAAGGGTAGGTTCTAAATTGGTACTAAGATCGAATCAACTTTTGAATAAGATAAGTATCGGGTTTGTCCAAAAGACAGAACACTCCTTTTGTTTCATGAAACTGCAACAATTTACCTTCTTAAACTTTTTCCAATATCCCTTTATGAAAAAGGGTAAACGGACGAGGTTTCCTTGTTTAACCTAACCGGGCGCCCCGTGACCATTTCCGAACCTTCCTTGCCACCCCATATGTGTACCTAGTAAGGTTAGAACCCTTGACCTCTTGGGCAGAGGTCAGGTGCCTTACAACTAGGCCATTTGGTGGTGGTTCATTATCCGCTTTATGGAAATACAAGTAAACCCAAATATTACAGTTACTTAATGATAATGAATTATGATCTCCCATTCTGTTATGGAAGGATGCATACAAAACATATATATAATGAGCAAATATTTGTGGCAACTTTAGTAGGATGGGTAAGTTGTTCTAACTTCAGTTTGGAAAGCAATTCTTTATCATTCTGAATGCATTAACTTTAGACATTATGTAAAAGTAACTTACAGCTTTTATGCTGTCTCCTGTTGCATAGCTCGCTTCATAGTGAACATCCTCGTAACCTTTTAATATCTTTTCCAACTTAGCACGCACCACACCTTCCTGCACATCACATAATTGGATCATTGATTTACTCGGTTACTTTAGAAAGAATAAAAAATTATGTGCAAGTAATCTTGATTACATACAGATTTTCTCACTGTCCTTCCTCGGAAGAAAAGAAGTGTAGTACGTGAGTTGTAAGGATCTGGAGGATCATCATCCACGAAAGATTCCATTACGTGCATATAAGGGGCAACAACATCTTTTCAGATTTGACATGACTTTGGAGTAACGCCCAAAATCTGCAACAATAAGAATGGATGCATTCACTTCCTCCCAAGAAATCTGAAAGCATTGGGATGGTGCATTGAATTACATGATCTCTTCCTTCAGTCCTTTGCCAATAAGTAGATTGCCTTAGGAACTTAAGGATGTCAACCTATGATTACAAGCATAGAGTTCAGCACTACTGAATGCACAAGCTGATAATTACGTATTATACACTTGCTTGTAACTACATGTTTCAATCTTAAAATGATCTAAGATACATATGCATAACCTCTGGTGACCTACCAAAAATGTGCAGTCTTAAGTACTTTTGTATTTTGATTTGAGCAGATACCTTCTACAATCTACAAACTGATTTACAGAACATAATTAGTAGAGTAAACATATGTACGTTTTTCGCTTCTGGGACACTCTTTAATATGGTGTATTAAGAACAATTGATCCATATGTAGTTTACAGAAGCAGGCATCAAAATTTAGCGGCATCTTATATGCAGAGAGAACCTATGGTTTTTTTAGCTAATTGGGTTGTATGTGGAATACACAAGCGAAACCCAAGAAAGCTGAAATCTTTTTTTAGGAAAATGTATCATCCTACAATTGATCTAAACAGCAACAGCTACAGCAAGAAGCTAATAACTACAGTGTTCATCAGCTCTAACATAACCACGAACACGATATCAGCAATGATCTACCCTTCTTTTATACTATAACTTTGTTTTTTTACGAAATGACAGTGTCACTTAAACAGGAAATATGCCAAGTATTGCTTAGGAGTACAACATTCTTCAATTGCCACCAGTGGCGGAACTTGACCAATTATTTTGGGGGGGCCAAATTTATTTTGGGAGGGCCAAATCGGAGATTTGTTTGTAACCTCAACTAAATTACCCTTAAAACCTATAATAATTACACTAGATGCCGAAAATTTTGGGGGGGCCGGGACCCTCCCCTGCCCTCAAAGAGGTCCGCCATTGATTGCCACCATCATTTAATGAACTTTATCTCACTAGAGTAATTGAATAATAGCCATGAAGGACATATATATTAAGGTAAACTATAGTACTATACAATTAAAATTCACATTAAAGGACTATTTCCCTATAATTCTCTCTATCTCGCTAGCAAAATCAATACTTAACGTAGATAAAATGTAAATCACTAACATTGCCCATTTATATTTCTTATGATATCATACAACTCTTTTTTACTATATCAAGTCAGTAATTCACCTCAAACAAACACATAGGAGTGTTTTAGTTTAGCTTATTTTTTGTGCTTACCGTCTTATGAAACTAGCAAAAACCACATAAGCTTTTTTTGTGCTTACCGTCTTATCACGACTATGATTTATTAAAATGTCAGAACTAGGATATTTGGGCAATCTTAACAATTGACATTTCTAGGCATTTCCTAAACTCAATAACCTCGTACACAATCAAACTAATACAATACCTGCAACTGCCTATCAACTTCGGTATCGGGATCAGTCATATTCCTACCATGAGTATTAAAACTCAACGAACTAAAAAACGGAAGGAAAAACACATCCGCCAACTCCGGATCCAAAACCCTAACAGCCTCCACATCCTTACAATCCTCACACAACAATGACATCATCATCCAATACTCCACACTATGCTGTTGCTTCAGCCCCGAATTCCTCGGCCAGGCCGGTACATTCCTACACGTCACGATGACGTCATCATTTTCATTTTTGGAAAACTTACTACTAAGCATAGCAACATTAAACCTGTTGGGCAAATCATACATGTAGACTTTGAGAGGTGATAGAGTGCGGCATGGTGCAGTGTAAGTGTTGTGGAATGAGAATTGAGATCTGAGATCAACGGTTGTGATTGGGTTGTTTGAAGAAGTGAGTAAGTAAGTAGTGAGGATGATTATGGTTAAAAGGATTATAATTGAGATGAGTGATTTAGTGA